>JAJIBD010006283.1:0-23748 GCA_021461705.1 Cryptotis parvus | reverse complement strand
GGTGCATGGAATGCCTTCAAAAGGCATCGAAGAAATAGCTAAAAAGGACAAAGAACCTCCGGCTCCGGGCACATCTCTTTGACTCCACTGTTCTCCCTGCATTAACATACGCCTCAGAGACCTGGGCCCCTCACGAAGCAGGATGAGAATGCTATTTGGGTCTCCCAGAGAGGAATTGAAAGAGCTATTCTTGGAATATCACGCCTCACTCAAGTGAGAGAAGGAATCCGGAGTTCTGACCTCCGTCGCTATTCCAGAATCAGGGATGCTGTCTCGTTTGCCAAGGCATCGAAAATCAGATGGGCTGGACATGTAATGCGATTTGGAGACAACCGCTGGACTAGAGCCATTACCGACTGGATCCCACGGGATATCAAAAGATCACGTGGCCGCCCACCTACAAGATGGTCAGACTTCCTTGTAAAGACCCTGAAGGAACGGTTTGAGGCTCTTCATATTCCTGAATCAACTAGATGCCATTGGGCTACATTGGCGCGTGATAGGGTCCAATGGAAATGTTACTGGCGCCCGCTCGAGCAAATCAATGAATAACGGGATTCAAGTGATCAAGTGATCAAGTGAAGCAGGGTCCAGGATATCTTGAATGCAAGTCTTCATAAATTTTCAGCTACTGTGAATTCAGAGGGAAGTTGACGCTTTCAGTATAGGTTCCTTAAGAATCTGGTTTGGGTGGTGATGACTTGGAAGAAGTAATACAACTGAACTTGAGAAAGAGTAAGTGACAAAAAGGAGGATAATAAAGATATGTAGGATAAGATGAATAAGGTGGAGAGAAGACAAAAAACAAATTAATGTTGCATTCCAAGGGAGCACACTATTGAAAAAAGAAACTAACATGAGGCAGTTTTGTTTTTCATTGTTGAGATTCAAAGCTTGAGTTTTCTCTGGCTTTCATTTAATACATGGGCACAGGCAGATTTTCCAGACCCGTCAAGCATCTTCCTGACCTGCTGGAAGTCCAAATGTTTGGATGTCATGGAAAGAAATATTCTGGCTTCTAGATTCCTGGTTGAATGGGTCAAAACATTAATCATCTCAGAGTATTCACTTGACTTCACTGGAAATAACAAGGAATAGAAGTAAAATATTATTTCTCCACCTTGATGCTGATTAGTTAAGTAAAGAGAGAAAACCTGCATGGAAGAGATAAATAAGAACTTCAGTCTTAGGAGATGAATGCTTACAAAGTGACTACAAAAAATAAGAACTGAGGGATAAAAATAATCTATAGGAGTTAAGAAACATGGCTGCCATGTGACTCAGCCCCTGGTTCAATAGCTGACACCACTAGATTCCCCCAAGCATCACTGGGTGCAGTGCTGTAGGGCCTCAAGCACCAATAGGGCAATAGGCTGGTTCAGGTAAGCCCAGACTCTATGGGACCGCAAATCTTCAGAACCTCGCATTGAACTGTTGTCATGGTTGGAGAAGAAACACCAGGAGGAACCTTTGGGCTCTTGAATATCACTTGCGAGCTCTCCCACTAAATCAACTAATTAAAACAACGAAAAGGTCACAAACAAACAAAAATATTAGGACTCAGTCATGCAGATATGCAGGAGCCATGGTGAAATCTTTTATGCAGATGAGGAAAAAGAGCAAAGGCTGTTTTTAGCACAGGACTGGAATATTGTGGAGTCAAATTCTGGTCCTATCACTTATCTTTCATGGTGTTATCCCTCTAGAAGTGTGGTTTTCTTTGTGAAAAGGCAATTTATCACTCATGCTTTGGAAAATACCTTTCAAATGCATTGCCTCGGCTTGCTCACTCTCTCTGCCTCTGGAGCAGCCCGCATCTCCCCTCTTGAGATGTGTATTCTCTCTATCACTTTCCCTACTCCATCCCTGTCCTAAAACCTCCTTAATAAAATCTGTTTTACTTAAAAAATAGATAAAGGCTCCTGATCATTCATCAAGTGGGAGATGTGAAAAGTGTTAGTCATCTCTCTTGATCCTTGTGTTGGAGACTTGCTGGATAATGTTCTCAGAGATGAATCCCTCAGAGTGAATGGGATGTCTGACCTTTCAGCAATGGGGTGTCTTGACCAGAAGCAGCCCAGGGAGGCGGAAGGTGGCAAGCATTTCCATCAGAGTAAGTGAGGTAAGCAAAGGTCGCTGTCTAGATTCTTCTGGAATCTTGTAGCATCTTGTAGCATCTTGTTCCACTTTAGTTCTTTCCTGAGCTTCCCAGATGTACAGATGTGCAGATGTACAGACTAGGGGAAAGAGCCAAAATAAATTCAGGACTTAGCATGTCAACTGGCTCAGGTTATGGAAGTGTTCTCACCCCATAGCAAAGAGCTCTGACAGGAATTTCCTTTCACTTACCATTGTACAGAGGTGTAACTTGAAGGATTCAAGGCCTGGATACAACCTTTTTAGTGCAGAAAACTCATAAAGTAAAGGTACCATAACAGGCATAACTTCAAAGAGCTTAAGTTGAAAATATGCAGTTTTGTAACAAGAATAAAAAGAGACTGTTATATCCCTTATTCACTTAAAAAAAAAAGACACTTGTTTCCTCCTATCCTTTGAAAACACCTATTTGCTTTATTCTCTTCTATTGGTCTTGTTCCTGGAAACTTTTCTCAGACAATGCAACATTACATCTCCAATCTAATCTCCCTAAATTTCTTAAAAACTTGAAGTAACGTGAGGCAAGAAATAGGTTATGACCACAGTGACGTAGAGATTCAGAATAGACAAAAAATTATAAAACTTTAAAAAATTAATGACAAAAAACTATGATTTACAAAGTTATTGATAGTTGAGCTTTAGGCATAACATATCTCAACACCAATCCCATCACCGGTGTCAATTTCCCTCCACCAGTATTTCTGTACTCTCTCCTTCCCGTGCCCTACTCACACCTGCCATCTTAACAGGCACATTACAAAACTTGGTTGTTGAAACTTAGATTTCATGTTTTTAGTGTTGTAGAGTCTGTTCTTTGGATACATAGCTAGACCACTCTCCCCCACATCACAACTATAATCAAAGCTCTGACCCCTGTACCCCTATTATTTTCTTTTCTCATCTTCTTCCTCCCCCTTGAATTGTCTACTTCTCTATATTTTTCCTCCCTAAGCTCTGAGGTCAAGGGGGATATAAACATCCCTTTTTACTACATTAAAATTTATCATCATAAATAATCACTGTCTGTCTGTCACTGTCTTCTTGAACAGACACCAGTAACATCTCCATACGACCTGTCATAAGCAAGTGTAGCTCAAGGGGCATCTGCTTGCTCCAAGGACAGGAAGAACCTCAAACCATTCTTCAGATCATGGAATTAAGATCCATAATTTTTACTAGTTTTTGGCATATGAAATAAAACACGGATAGCTTGCCAGACTATGCCGAGTAGGTGGTATACTCTAGTAGAAGGTTCTCTACTCTCAGTAGAAGGCCCTCTATTATTATTTCATCATAAATAATAAAATTTATTATTCTATATACCACAGACAAGTGAGATCATCCTGTGTTTGTTTTTCTTCTTCTGACTTAGCACAATATTTACTATGTTTAACCAAGTTGCAGAAGATTGCATGATTACATCATTTATTGCAGCTTCATAGCATTCCACTGTGTACATATATAACTCAATCACTTGACATTCCATTATTTGTCGATTTGCTTGAGCAGGCTCCAGTAACAGTTCCATTTGACCCTATCACGTGCCAGTGTAGCCCAATGGCATCTGCTTGCTTCAGGAATACAAAGAGCCTCAAACCGTTCATTCAAGATCTTGACAAAGAAGTCTGACCATCTTGTAGGTGGGCCGCCACATGATCTTTTGATGTGCCATGGGATCCAGTCAGTAACGGCTCTAGTCCAGCCATCATCTACAAATCGCATTACATGTCCAGACCTTTGTTCATTGCTGCACTTAGTACAATGTTGCAGGACTCCTAAGGGCCGCTGCATCTGCTCTGGATTGCCTCCCAAAATCACTCCGTAGATAAGGGGGTAGTCTAAATGTGGCAGTTTATCTGACCATGTATGCTGTACTAGCTGGTATAAATATTCTCCCATGCTATCACAATCATCATGGGACTAGCTAGATCTTACCAGCATATTAGCCTGGCCACGTAAGGACACCTAAGTAATTAGACCAGAGAGAAATGCTGTTTGCTTCCAAACAAACAAGCATGGCTCCCTGATAAAATATAAAACTACAATGAAGTAGAGGAGACTTGTGAAGGCTTGGAGAAATATTTAACTGGCATTGGTGTTGATCTTTGGTACAGTGACCTGCCATCTCAGAAACCCCCTTCTCTACATTTCCAAAGGCATTCCGGCTCAAAACATTAGCACAGTAAAGGCCCTAGGTGAGATGCAGGGAGGGACTACCAGAGGGCATTGGACCCTCCCTGCTTTCCATAACAATGGGAGGAAGGTCTGAGTTGCGGGAGGTATAAACTAGCCGGTTCCCGCTCTCCCAGGCTTCTTCTTCCCGGTGGGATCTTGCCTTGTGAGCGTTTATTCCCCTTGGAAGTTTCACACGTGGTGGTCGCCATCTTGGCCTACACGTGGCTGGGGTTCTAGCCTGGAATCCTAAGCATTGGGTTTTCCTTTTGCTGATTTGTATGCCTGAACCTGTGATAAGTAAAGCTTTTTAAAACCTCATCGGATTTCTGAGTGTTCATCCATTCCTCGCCGGCTCGGAGGTAGAAGGGAACTCGCTTCCCGGCACTGTCGGGACCCCGGCGGAGCGCCCCGACATTTGGCGTCCCTGGTGTGGGCACCACGAACATCGTCTGGTCTAATTATCATCGGACAGAGATCATCTGCCTCCGAACCGTGAGTAAAATGATGGATATCTCATGGTATAGATACATTGTATCTTTTATTGGCTCGGAACCATACATAGCCCAGTCTATAAAGTTCCTTTCTGAGAACTACTCTATCTTTTCACAAATCATCTGGGTCCTTGCGATTTTTAAACTGTACCTTTGTGTAAGGACAATGTTTAATAGAGAGAGGGAAGAAAGTAATAAATTGAATGCAATCTTAAGGGACGAGATTTACTCAGCAATTGAAGAAATAAGTGAGGATCATAAAGCTACAGGTAGACTGGTCTTAAAGCTTGAGGACAAAATTATTAAACAGAGTTTAAAATTTGAAAAGAAATGAGAAGAACAGGAAAGTAAAATTATTAACCAGATTTTAAAATTTGAGGAAAAATTAGAAAAACAGGATTTAAAATTCAAGAAAAAATTAGAAGAACAGGATTTAAAATTCAAAGAAAAATTAGAAGAACAGGAAAGTAAAATTATTAAACAGGATTTAAAATTTGAAGTAAAGTTTGAAGAGCAGAAGAAGGATATCGATAAAATCAGCATTATCTTAGAGGAAGAAATTGACAGACAGAGAGATAGAATAGATGGACAGAAAGAGGAGGTTTGGAAGTTACACATAAGATTGAAAGAACAAAAGGAAGAAACATATAGGAAACTTGAAAACTTAAACCAAGAAATGGATGTGTTACGCAGGGAGATTTCTGATTTCATAACTTATCAATCAGGACCTAGCTCATACCCAATACTGAGGCGTGAACCAACTAAAAGCCGTTCACAAACACGCCCCAAAACTGTAGACTTGAAAAAAGGTGTATACATTCCCAGCAAAAAAATCTAAAAAGAATTCTAATGTGGCTAATAACTTAGAGGAGGAACAGGAAAACCCAGAGGAGGCAAATTCCCAAGCTGAAAATCTCTCCAGAGTTAATACCCTCAATGGGGTAGATGTTCCTCTGCCAGATACTACAAGCTCTGATGAGGAAGAAGGGGAGGAACAGATTAGCTCGAGTCAAAGAGCAAAGCCCAGCAATCTTTCTCATGACCAATCTAAAGATAAAGTAAAACCGATTCATGAAGACTTAAAAATTGAGGCAATAACCCCGTTTAGGAAGGCTTGCGACAGGTTTGGAATATCAAGTCCTTATACTTTAAAATATTTAGCTGATTGGAGCGAAAATGATCAGTGGGTATTGGGAGACTTTGAAATGGTAGCCCATACTTGTCTAAACAAATCACAGTACATGCAATGGCATATGTGGTATGCAGATGGGGTTAACCAGAATATTGACACTTTAAGAGAAAAGGAATCAGGCCATACTATAACTTTTGCCATGCTAAAAGGTGAAGGTGAATGGAAAAAAGAAAGCAAAACAAGCGACATTACCTGAACCTATTTTAAAATTTGTTCGGGAGACAGCATTAAAAGCGTGGGAAAGAGTAGGTTCCGACCCAGAATTTCTAGGTAGCTATACGAAAATTTACCAGGGTCGTGATGAACCATACTTTGATTTTGTTGGGAGATTATGTGAAACAATCCAAAGACAGGTTCAAGACCCAACCACTCAAGAAATCCTAAAACGAAACTTAGCATATGAGAATGCTAATCAAAAATGTCGAGCATTACTATATGGTATTAAGGAAAAGGATGACCTCATGGGGTATCTAAAGGCCTGTAGAAATGTCGGTTTAACCTCCCATAAAACACAGGATGATATAGAGGCTTATCCCATACAGCAGGAGGATCAGGAGAGGGATGAAATGTCAGACAGCTCTAGGGGGAGAAACAATAAACTTCAAAGGATAAACAATAATCGGAGAAACTATTCTAATAATCACAGCTCCACCCCTCGAAGGGCCCCACCTGGACCATGCCCAAGGTGCAGAAAAGGAAAACATTGGGCCAGAGACTGTCGGTCTTGGAGGCGAAGTCAGCCTCAGGCTTCATCTGGACAGATAACCTGCTTTAGCTGCGGAAAGAAGGGACACACCCGTAGAGATTGCCCATCTTCTAAAACTATCAATACAGGGCAACATTCTAATAATCCCTTTATAGGAAATGTTACATGGACCCCTCCCAGGTTCCACAAGCTCTGCAGGCTCAAATAACATCTATGCCTCCCCCTAATGCGGGAAACTGGGTGGGGGCCAGCCCCAGGCCCAGCTGAATCCAGGGGCACTCTCCTTCATTCCACCTGCCCAGTATCCTCCGAATCAGAATCCACAGAATTACAGTCAATAAATGCTCTCTGGCCTACCCCATCAGGCAGTGGCAGTCTCGACATTCTCTGCCCTAAGACTGTCACAATATACCCAAGTCAAGACCCCTACATGCTAAAAAACAGGGATAAAAGGACCTGCTCCCCAGGTAGTATGGGTTTAATTCAGGGAGCGACTGGCTGAAATTTAAGGGAATTATGGTGCATTTCGGACTTCTGGATCCTGAATCTCATGGAGAGATAATACTGTCAATATCTGTGCCAACCAAATGGACTTTTTAAAAAAGGGGAACCACTTGCTAAACTATTATTATTTTTTGAGGATCCGTGTAGTCAGTCCGAACACCCTACAGCTGGTGGCTTAAACAGTACCAACCATTCTGCCAACTTCATTGTTGGTTATGCAGCCACACAGAACCAAGCCCACCAGCCACCTGCTAACTATCTAGTTGGGTACACTGCCAGAATTTCTCAGGCCAAGCGGCCGGTTATACCCATCGAAATTTATAAAAGGAAATTCAAAGGCATGTTGGATACAGGGGCAGACATATCCATAATCTCCACCAAGTATTGGCCCTCTAACTGGGCCCTAAAGAAAGTGCCCCATAGCCTGAGCGGGGTAGGCAATATCTCCTCCTCTCTTCTCCGACAGAGTGCCAGGTGGCTGCCGTGTATTGGCCCTGAAGGGAATGTAGCCATGGTCCAGCCTTATATAGCCCCTATGCCTTTAACTTTATGGGGTCGAGACATGCTGGAGCAGTGGGGGGCAGTAATCCACATACCTCTTCCAATTCCCCGTCGAAGCACCAATTCCAGCTCTCCATAATAAGCCTAACACCGGGAGTAACCCTTTTTAATTGGGGCCGCTGTGGTTAAGCGCCCACTACCTATCCGTATTCAGTGGAAGTCTGACAAACCTATATGGACACCACAGTGGCCCCTCAATACCAAAAAAGTTAGAGGCGCTAACAAATCTAGTGGAAGAACAGCTGAAATTAGGACATATTGAGGAAACGTTTTCAGAATGGAATTCTCCTGTTTTTGTAATACAGAAAAAATCAGGCAAATGGCGTTTGCTGATTGACTTAAGGAATGTAAATTCTACTATGGTCCCCATGGGAGCCCTACAACCTGGGCTCCCTCTCCAGCAGCTATTCCTAAGGATTGGCCGCTAATTATCATAGATTTAAAAGACTGCTTTTACAGCATACCTATCCACCCAGATGATCGGAAAAGGTTTGCATTTTCAGTCCCTTCCATTAATCATAAAGGTCCTTTACGTAGGTTTCAGTGGACAGTATTGCCCCAAGGAATGACTAATTCACCTACGATGTGTCAGCACTTTGTTGATGAGGTTTTGCGACCCATTCGGTGCTAAATTTCCTGGTGCATACATCATCCACTACATGGATGATATCCTGCTAGCTTGTGATAATTCCAGAGATCTCCAGAATTTATATAATGATGTAATGACAGTTTTACCAGAGGCTGGCTTACAAGTAGCTCCGGAAAAAATCCAGATGCAGCCTCCATATGAATATTTGGGCTATGCTCTTGACCGCACTACAGTGCGCCCTCAAAAAAATTTCCATTAGTCAGAAAGGGCTCAAAACCTTGAATGATTTTCAAAAACTGCTGGGGATATCAACTGGGTGCGCCCCTCCCTTGGTATTCCTAACTGTGAGCTCAGTAACCTGTTCCATACCCTTGAAGGTGATCCTGCTTTAAATAGCCCAAGGCAGCTAACTCCTAAAGCTCAGAAGGAATTAGATTTTTTTCATGGATCGGCTTCAAAAATCTTACCTCTCCAGATTTAATCCCGGAGAAAAGGTATGGTTCTTGGTCTTCAACACTCCCGAGTCTCCAACTGCTGCTATAGCCCAATTATCTGGACCGTTAGAATGGGTTTACTTACATAACAAGCAGAATCGTACTGCTACACCTTACCTTGAGATGATAGCTAACCTTATAATTAAGGGAAGATCAAGAACCCAAGTATTACTTGGACATGATCCCCATGTAATTGTACTACCCGACCCTAAAAAAGAAATTGAAGCTGTTTTACCACTGAGTGAAATCCTTCAAAGAGCTTTAGTAGATTTTTCAGGAGAAATATTTTATCATTACCCAGCTGGAAAAACCTGGGAATTTCTGAAAAGGACACCTTTTGTAATTTCCACCATTATCCGCTCCTCTCCCATTCCTGATGCTCCAGTGTATTATATTGATGGGTCCTCATCAGGAAGGCGTGGAATTACAGGTCCTTCAGTTGACCACTACTGTGCATACAAATTATAAATCTGCCCAACAAGTGGAACTCGCCACCCTGATACATTTACTATCCCATGTATCTGGCCCATGTAATGTGGTGAGTGATTCTGCATATGTAGTTGGTTTATTTCCTGGAATTGTCACTGCTTCTTTAAATGCCCATAATCCTATAATTCAGGAGCTACTCCATAAACTACAAGATCTCCTCCGAAATAGAACATTCCCTGCTTCCTCTCTCTCTCTCTCTCTCTCTCTCTCTCTCTCTCTCTCTCTCTCTCTTTCTCTCTCTCTGGGCTGTCTCTTTGTGAGCTTGCACCCTTCTTGGGAGTCTTGTCTTTGTCTCCTCTCTACAGGGCCTTATCACGTGGTGGGCACCATCTTGGCCTACATGTGGCTGGGGTTTTAGCTGGGAATCCTAAGCACAGGATTTTTTCTATTGCTGACTTGTATGCCTGAACCTGTGATAAGTAAAGCCTTTTAAAACTGCATCGGATTTCTGAGTCTTCATCCATTCCCTGCCGGCTTTGTAGGTAGAAGGGAACTCACTTCCCGGCATTGTCAGGGACCCAGGCCGCATTCCCCGACACAACTAACCACAGCAGAATTCATGAAAATTGGAAAAAGATATATTGCCATACAATGAGTTAAAACTAAAACCCAATTTTAAACCCTCATATATGCAAATGAATAATTTATTATGTAGGAGCCAAGTCCATGAAGTAGAGTAGAGATAACCTTGTTAACAAATGGTGTTAAGAAAATTGGAGAACTACAAAAAAAAATAAAAGAATGAAAACAATGTGTACCTTGCATATTACACAAATGGTGTTAAGAAAATTGGAGAACTACAAAAAAAAATAAAAGAATGAAAACAATGTGTACCTTGCATATTACACAAAAGTCAACTTTAGGAGGATCAAAAGCCTTGAGTTTAAAGTAGATTCTATAAAATACACAGAAAAATATAGGGAAAATGCTCTAGGATTTGGATCTCCAAAAGTGTTTTCAACAATGTGATTCCATCATCAAAGAGAGCAGAAACAAATTAAATATATGGGGCTACCTTAAATTAAATATTTCTGCATGACTAAAGAAACAAGGGCTAAAAGATAACTGAGTGAGTGAAAATATTAACATGCAATATGTAGGATAAAGGACTGGTGTACAAAGCACTCACAAAGATCAACAACATTAAATTCAATAACCACACGAAATGTGGAGAAGAAATGGGCAGATGTGTCTTTGACGAGGACAGATGGACATCCAGTAACTTTCATTGAAGACTTTCAATGCAAGTCTTCACTTTCATTTATTGTCAGGAAAATTCAAAATTAGATGACAATGAATATCACCCAGTACCAATGAGAATGGCATAAATCTAAAAGGCTAGATACAACCTGCCTGTGTTGACATGGATATGGTGAAAAGGAACTTATGAACTGCTGGTGCAAATGTTGTCTGATTTAGATCTAATCACAAACAACAGCGAAAGTTCTCAAAAAACTAAGAATAGAGTTTCCATGAGCCCAGCAATCCCACAGCTTCATATCTACCCCAAAGACACAAAATATCTATTCAGAAAGACATAGGAACACCTTTGTTCATTGCAGCACTTAGTGCAATAATTAGTAAATAACCCAGGTGCTCAACAATAGATAAGTGAATAGTGGTATTGTGGTATGATGTAGACAATGGAATATGAAATCATGCAATTAACTGGTACTTGTATGGAACTTAGGATCTCTCCCTCCTCTCCTCCCCCTCCCTCCTCTCCTATCTCCTCCTCTCCTTCCCCTCCCTCCTCTCCTGTCTCCTCCTCTCCTTCCCCTCCCCTCCTCTCCTCTCTCCTTCCCCTCCCCTCCTCTCCTCTCCTGTCTCCTCCCCTCCTTTCTTCTCCCTCCCCTCCTTCTCCTCCCCCTCCCCTTCCCTTACCCTCCCCCCCTCTCCCCTCCTTTCCTCTCACTTCCCCTCCTCTCCTTTCCCTCCCCTCCTCTCCTTTCCCTCCCTCCTTCCTCTCCTCTCCTCTCTCCTCTCCTCCCTCCTCCCTCTCCTCTCCCTCTCCTCTCCTCTCCTCTCCTCCTCCTCTCCTCTCCTCTCCTCTCATCTCCTCTCATCTCCTCTCGTCTCCCTCCTCTCTCTCCTCTCCTCTCCTCTCCTCTCTCTCCTCTCCTCTCTCCTCTCCTCTCCTCTCCTCTCCCTCTCCCTCTCCTCTCCTCTCCTCTCTCCCTCCCCTACTCTCCCCTCCCTCTCTCCTCCTCCTCTCGTCTCCTCTCCTCTCCTCTCCTCTCCCCTCTCCCCTCCTCTCCCCTCCCTCCCTCTCCTCTCCTCATCCCCCCCCTCTCCTCCAATCCCCTCCCCTCCTCTCCTCTCTCTCCTTCCTCTCCTCTCCTCTCCTCTGCTCTTGTCTCCCCTCCCTCCTCTCCCCTCCTCTCATCTCCTCTCCCTCTCATCTCCACTCCCTCCCTCCCCTCCCCTCCCTCCTCCTCTCCTCTCCTCTCCTCTCCTCTCCTCCTCTCCTCCCCTCCCCCCTCTCTTCCCCTCCTCTCCCCTCCTCCCTCTCCTCCCCTCCTCTCCCCTCCTTTCCCTCCCCTCTCCCCCCCTCCTCTCCCTTCCTTTCCCCTCCCCTCCCCTCTCCTCCCCTCCCCTCCCCTCTCCTCCCTCCCCCTCCCCTCTCCTCCCCTCCTCTCCCCTCCTCCTCCCCTCCTCTCCCTCCACTCCTCTCTCCTCCCCCTCTCCCTCCTCCCCTCCCTTCCTCTCCCTCCTATCCCCTCCTCTCCCTCCCCTCCCTTCCTCTCCTCTCCTCAACATCTACCACACAAAACTTAACTATCAAATTAGTGGTTTTCAAGATGTCCATATCTCATTAATAAGAAAGTTACCAGGGGAAATGAGGTTGTAAAAATTGGTGGTTGTAAAAATTGGTGGTTGTAAAATTGTCAAATGAGTAGATTCCTAGGCCTTATCAATTCCTAATGAATCCCCTCTTGTACTCTAAGACTTGAGAACCACTTTCATTATGGTTTATCTTTAAGAGAAAGGAAGATGAAATTTAAAGCTAGTTGGTATAGTAGTGTTATACTAATTATAGGAAATGGTAATGCCACATTAGAACTGAATAGTGAAAGTAGGCAAAGGGAAATACATGATAACCTGTAAATGTATATATGGTAAACCACAATGTTTAAGAGACGGGAGAGGAGGAATAGAGTACTGGTAGAGGGACAGGTGCTGGAACACTGTATGACTGAAACTCAATCATGAACATCTTTGTGACGTGTATCTCACTGTGGTATAATAAAACAAATCAAATCCATTTTTCAAAAAATGGCATTGAAGAATTGAAAAAATAAATAAAATAAAGCTAGTTGGAACTTAATGGTTTATCTTTGGGAAACAGGTTGATTCAAGTATTCTGGCAAGTTAAGAAAGTGGCTACTTTTTTTTGGGGGGTTGCTTTTTGTGTATACCTGGCTCTGCACTCAGGAATCACTCCTGGCTATGTCCAAGGCAAATTCCCTATACACTGTATATTGCTCCAACCCCGTTTTGGGACCTAATTCTTGCGAAGACTTTGTCACATAACAGAAACACTTTTGCATGTCCTTGTCAGCAGGAAATCTATCATAAGGTTTGGGAAAGAACAAGATGGAGTTGTTAGGACAGTAAAGCTTGGAAAGCCCCTTGGATATGTGAAGGTAAAATGGTAGGAGGAAGTGAAGGGAAAGTAAAGTGATGTGATACCTCTCGAGAAGCTTGGTATGAGCAAAAGTTGAGGAAGAGAGAGACCAAGAAAGGTGGCTGTCTAGGGAAACCAAATGAAAAAAATAAACATAAAACATTAGAGAAAAACCAAATGATAGGAGAAGGAAGCAGAGGGAAATTAAAAAGTGAGGCAAATGAGTGAAATATGAAAAACATGAGAAATAAGCAAAAGAGAGAAGGGACAAAAAGAAAAGTGAAATGCCTTCCCCATGGAATATTTTTTGCTTTTGGACCTGAGATCTTGGGATTTGATGATATTGATGATTGCATTACAAGGTTGAGTGACAAACTAGCACTTAAAGGGGCTATAAAGTTGTCATTGCTTTTACTGTACTTGGAATGTCAATGATTTAAATAGTCTGCCTTTATGTGTTTTATAGTCACAGATTACAACAAAACATGCTCAAACACTTACCTTAAAATGATTTATTCTAAAAAAGTTTAGATAGATGACCAGATTCGACTTCATTTATAGAAGACATAAGCATGTCTAGAATTCTAAATTATACAAAAATGAACTAAAAGAATTAATACATATATTAAGCCATGTCTCAAAATTCAAGGTCAATATAAAAAAACTATTCCTAGTTATTAGCAATGAATGTTTGGAATATGCCATCTAAAGAATCATTATAGTAAGATATAATAAGACACAAATAAACTCATTATAGTAAGATACAATAAGACACCTATAAAGACTTATAGTGAAAAATTGCTGACAGAAATTAAAGAAAATAAAAATTAATAGAAGAATGTTAATTTATGAATTAAAAACATTAATTCATGAGGTTAAAAACTCTAATTTACCTCTATAGTAAATTTAATCCCGGTGAATATTCCAGTAATTTGTGTGTGTATGTGTGTGCTTGTGTGTGTGGGTGTGTATGTGTAGATACTGACACACTGATTCTAAAATGTGTATAGAAAGCATGAAAGCACTTTTGCAAGATTAGGCACAAAAACCACACTGTGGAGGTTTGAATGCCCCCACTGGATGCCTGCTGTGAAATGTCTGCTGTGAAGTTTCTCTCTGCCCACCTACATCCCAGCCCCCTGCTGTGGCAGCCTGAAGAGACTGGTAGCAACCCATAAGGAGAGGGAGCTTCTTGTCCAACTAAACAAAATGCTTCTGATGAGTTTTGACCCTGACTTTGCATTTTCTTATACCTAGCGTGTCTCTTCAATAGAGATAATTATACACTGAATGCACAGTGTGCGTTTCAGATTCTGTCAGGATGTTAGAAAATTGCCATAGACCTATTAACACAAATGCTTTGTTACTTTAAATGATTACGTTTATAAATGATTCATGTAATTTGCTGCAATGTGGATGAATCTGGAAAGTATCATGCTGAGTCAAGTTAGTTAAAAGGAGATGGACAGATACAGAACAAGCTTGTTCATATGTGGGATATAAAGAAGCATAGTCAAGTAACAGCAAATGCCCACAGGTATCAGAAGCTGAGAACTCTTGTTTAGGAGGAAATTTATCCTGCTGTACTCTAGGGAGAACTAGGGATAACGAGACAATGGTGCTATGGCGGGGGTGACTCTGGTGGCGGGTGTGATGCTGGAATGTTTTATGCATGATTATCATTAATATTGCAAATCACAGTGCCTAAAAGAAAATTAAAAATAAATAAATACATGATTATTCTAATGTTAGTTATTTTCTCTTTAGTGCTTCCCACCTGTTCTAACTGTTCATAATTTGGAATCTGCCCTGGCGGTATGAAATATTCAGTCCTGGGGTCAGAAAGTAGTCTTTCCTTCCTTCGTACAAGGTTAATTCATTTTTTCTCAAATAGAAATAAACAATGTGTTTAAAATATTCAAAAGTATTTTGAAAAAAAATTGAATGAAATTGGAAAATTCATATTACCTCCAGACAGCATAAATGTACAGTATTCAAGATAATGTAGCATTAAAATAAAAATAGACAGATCCACTGAGCAGAATTGGTGAGTTTAGACATATATGGTCAGTGAATTTAACACAGAAATGATAAAAAGAACTGTTGCTTAGGAAGAAATTTTATTTTATTTTCCAACAAATGAATTTATTATTGTTTGAGATACATAGAAAATGAAAACCTTTCATTTGCGAAAACACACATGTATTATAGGTTTAAATTGTAGAAAAACAAATTTATAAAACTGCTGTAAGAAAAGATAGGATGGAAATATTTATCAAAACTTTAGGTAAATAAATAAATAAAATTTTTAGATAAGGAACAAAACCAAGAAAAACAAGATAAAATAAAATAATTGAAATTTTAAATAGTCTTTTGTAAGAACTAGTTAGAAAACGAAAGTACCATAGGCTGGCATACAGTATTTTTTAATGCATGTGTATGCCAAAACATTCATATTCTGAATGCTGAATTCTTACAAATCAATAATAAAAAGAAAACATCTAAATTAAAAAGTGGGCAAAAAAACTTGAATAAATACCTCTCCAAAGGAAATTGTTTGTAGAGAATTAGCATATGAAAAGATGATCAGCATTGCCTATCATCAGGGAAATGCAAATTTAAGTAATGAGATACTACCTTAAAGCTACTAGAATGACTACAATTCCCAAAACTGATAGTACAATTGCTGGCAACTATGAAAAGCAACAGGAACTGTCTTTATTGTTGGGGAAATGCAAAGTGCTACAATAACTTTGGGCAAAGGTTTGACAGTTTCTTCGAAGATTAAACATTGTTTTATATACAATGAAGTAATTCCACTTCTGGGAATTTACCTGACTCATTTGAAAACTTTATGTTCACATAAAAACCTCTGTAAGAACATTTATAATAGCTATCTTCTGCTATCATTTCTCAAAACTAAAATACCCATGATGTCCTTCAAGAAATAAGTAGCTAAACAAGTTGGAGTGCATAAACGTAATTAACTATCAACCTGTAAGAATATAAATGAATTTTCTAATGCAGATTGCTTAATGAAAGAAGCCCGTCTTAAAAACTATACTGGATATTTCCATTTGTATAATAGTTTTCAAAAAGACAAAGTGATAAAGCATAAAAAACAAATCAGGGTTTGACATTCTGCTTGCTGCTTGACCTCTCTAGGTAAGGCTTACCTCTGACTGACATCACTAATCTACTCTACAAAATTAGGCAGAACCCTATCACTTACTGTAAGATCCCAGCAGCCTCCACCCAGCCTGTGCCATATTAAGATCTCACACCACAGCTCCTGATGTGGTGTGAGCCCTAAAAGATCCATGCAACAGATCTGCTCTATGAATTACATGCTGCACAGTTGTATTTCCTACTATTCTGTGATGATAGGCAGAGAAAAAAAGAGAGCAACCTCTAGTCCAATCCTTTATTGTTATTCAAGGGGTCTAACTACAAAGACTTAACCCCACCATAGCAAGTACACTAGAAAACCAACGGGAAAACATATAGAAGCCCACCAAACTCAATGAGTGAAAACAATATCACCAAAAATATAAGCGACACCAGTAAATCCACAGATAATATCTTTAGTGGCATGGTGATAAGGATGCTTAACAAAGATAAAGTATGGTGCAGGTAGTCATCAAAGCACAAGAAAATGAGTCAAAATGGGAAAACCAATATGATCAGAAATGACATAAAAGAAAAGCATGGTAGATGGTATATAAAACACAATAGAAGTTCTGAATAGCAGAATTATAGCAGTTGAGCATAAGTCAAGGAGTTCCTTGATGAGGAGTAAATTGCTAGAAAAAAACAGAAGGTATAAAATGGTTATAAAGAAATAGTATGGGGGCGGAGCGATAGCCCAGCAGGTAGGGCGTTTGCCTTGCACGCGGCTGGTTCATGCTGGCCTGGGTTCGATCCCGGCATCCCATATGGTCCCCGAGCACCGCCAGGAGTAATTCCTGAGTGCAGAGCCAGGAGTAGCCCCTGAGCATTGCGGGTATGACCCAAAAAGCAAAAAAAAAAAAAAAGAAATAGTATGGAAGAAAATTATGGGGTGAATTCAAGAGAAATAATGTAAGATTCATGAGTTCCTGAAGTACAGGGAGGCAAAAGTGAAGAAACAATAGTCAAAGAATTTATTGATAAGAATTTCCCACAGTTGAGGAATAAAGGCATTGAGATCCAAGAGGTCTAAAGAGTCCAAGCAAAATAGATTCAACTAGGAAGACTCCAAGACACATTATACTCAAAATAACAAATCCAAAGATAGTCAAAATATTGAAAACAATTAAGATCTAAAGAGGAACTTAAAACAAAGGTGATCCTATATGATGTACAGAATCTCACTTGATCTATCAAATGAGACTATAAGCAACAGACTTTGAAAGGATATAATAAAAGAAATATGGAAAGGTATAGTTCAAAAAACCCAACAAATGAACATGTCTCCAAGATTATTCTATTCAGTTATATTATCATTCAGATTTAAAGGACTGATGCGAGCTTCATTGACCAGCATCAGCTTTAGGGAATTCATAACCAATTTTTAAAATTTGAAAATACTTTTAAAAAAACCATTAAATATTCCAACACCAGTCTTACCACCATTGTATCTTCCCACCACCATTTTCCCAACCACTGCTTAGTAGACCCTCAATAATTTATTTTATATTGCTTGTTATAAATAATTTGCTAAAGAACAATGAAAAAATATTTTTTCAGAAGAATGTTAATGAAGATTGTTATATCTTGTCATGGAGCCATTAACCTTTTGTGTAAGAGATTACTAAAATATTACAGGTTAAGCCGTCTGTGTTAATATTGTGTTAATTGAGCTTGGTTGCCTTCTACATTACATCTCATCCAATCTGGTGTGCTACTCCTGGTTTATCAGTGTGTAAAGTTTGATATGTTACTTGAAGGAGTTAAAATTTTTAACAGGTGAGATAGTAGGAATTAAATTGTTAACTGGGTGGTGGCTTTGGAGCATTTACATGACTGCTGGAGCTTCCAGAGGTACAGAGAGATGCAGGGATGTAGCCTATTCCCAACTCCATAAAAGCCTGAAGATTTCACTCACAAAACCTGTATACCTGAGTCTTTCAACAGACTAATTTCTGGATGAAGGTCATCTGAGCAGTGGAGTCTGGCTGGGACCCTGGTGTCAATTGTTGAGTGTGGAGGATTCAGCTGTTGGAGCTCTGTTTGGAAGGGCACAGGGCTTCCTGCCCCCATTTGGGTTACCCTGGATGACAGCCTTGCAGAGTCTGGAAGAATCTCTGCAATTTGTTGATCTCTTTTAATATTTATTTATGAGACCCTGGATCAAGGCTGGTGAAGGAACTTACTTAGCACAGGAGTCATAGCTAATTTTTAAGAGATTGTCAAGTCAGATTTTTCCAGCTTCTCCTTTCACCTGTATACTATTCTTTGGAAACAAAGGGATGAAGCAGTTGAGTTGAGCATTGTTCCTACCTTGTCCTCCAGGTAGAATAAGACCTATTTTGACAGTCTTTGATTTTCTGCAGCAGCAGACAATAAGCTCACTGTTTTTTTTTCTTTTGGATAATACCCGGAGATGCTCAAGGGTTTACTCCTGACTTTGCACTCAGAAATTACTCCTGGTGCTGCTTGGGGGCCATATGGATGCGGGGATAGAATCCAGGTCAGTTGCATTTAAGCCAATACCCTACCCTTTTTACTACTATAGTTGTTTATTTATGACACTATGCATTTAACAAATGCAATAAAAATTTACAACACAAAGAATTGTACCATAATGCATGCAAATTAAATGAATTTAATTTGGACATCAGAAGATCCAAGGGTGAAATGTAGACAATGATAAGATAATCTGACTGTATAACAATACCTCACTGAAAGGAAGGTGAAAGTAGTGTAGACTCTGGTGTAGACAGATGAGCTTTATACAGCAATTACATAGAGGTTGTAAGGTTGTTTTCCTTGGATATAAAGATAATAAACTTTGATACCATTATTACAAGTATATTATTAAACAAATAAGAAAATAGATGGAGAGGGGTGATTTTTGTTTCATTTTTTGTGTGTAAGTTATAGACAAAGATGATTCAAATTAATGTAGCAAAATTGGGTGAGAATTGGAGGCATTGGTATTGAATGCATGTTTAGATTACTATATGGAGAAGAAATTATAGATATGCAAATGAACACAGTAGTGTACAGACAGGAATTTTCTAGCTATGTTCCTGGAGTAGAGCTAGAAGCAATTACACCAAAATAGCAAAGAACACACCCAAAATCCAGATCTTGATTTCTAATGAGTAGAACCAGGACTCTTTGGAAAAAAAGTCTGATCGTAGTATTGGTTCAAGCCCTATATAAAGCACTGCATGATAAAGCAAATATTGCCTTGCTTATTCAAAAGAATGTTCTCAGCTGACAAGACAGAATTTTCTAGGAGTCAAAGTGTCAAAGATACATAACCAACAAAAACAAAAAAAAAGCAACAGATATTTGACCATAATAAAAACTGGATTACAAAAACAACATATAAGTTAAATATCAATGAGTAAACTATAAATAAAAAAGATTGAGGGGCCAGAGCAATAGTACAGTGGGGAGGGCATTTGCCTTGCATATGGTCAACTAGGGCCTGATCCCCAGCATCCCATATGGTCCATCAAGCACTGCTAAGAGTAATTCCTGAGTGTAGATCCAGGAGTAATCCCTGAGCAGAGCCGGTTGTGATCCCCAAAAGCAAAAAATAAATAAATAAAATTAAAAGTTGAATGATAAGCAAATGATGAGAAAATTTTTTCCTTCCATAAAAAATTTCCACATAATTTACATAGATGTTCTTTCTGGGATTAAGAAAGCGGAGCTCAGCTACTTACCCTTAACAAAGCAAGCTTTACATAATTAGCTATACCATAAAGGATACAATATGGAAGTGGTGGGGCAAAGACATATGTTACGGAGCTGCTTTGGCCCTAACGATACCAGGGAAGCGAGTTCCCTTCTACCTCCAAAGCTGGTGGGGAATGGACGATCACTCAGGAATCCAGCACAGTTTTAAAAGGCTTTACTCTCACAGGTTCTTGAATGCAATTCAACAACAGGTAAAGCCCTAGACTTAGGTTCCTAGCTGGGCCCTGGCCACATATAGGTTTAGAATCCTAGATAAGATGGCCTCTACCACGTGGTAAGGCCCAACAGGTAAGAGAATGAAGAGGCAGAGAGGAGAGGGAGAAGGCGAAAGAAGCCAAAATTGCCAAAAGCTCTTTCTCCTTTCTCCTAGCTTATTTTATAGATAGAAGCCCACAAAACCTTCCAACTCAGCCAATCCTGGGCTGGGCTATCCAGAGATGAAACCAGGTAAATGACCCTATTGACATGCAGGTCTTCAGGTGGGTCCTATGGCTCAAGCTTCACAAATACCAGAGCTGACTTCCTGAGGTAAAATCTCCCTCATAGTGGGAGGGTCTGTATCTCTGAACCAGAAAGCAGTTCAGAATGTACCTTGTAGAAAATGACATTAATACTTCTTACCATGAATTCATAGTCAGCTGATTTCAGACTCTAGATCCCACTAAGGTCCAAAATCCATCAGAACAATTCACTTTGACATTAGCTTTAGAATCAGAGACATATCAGTTTGCCCAGAGGTGCACTGGCATGTCTCTGAACTAAGAAAACTGATTACATTATGGTTGATCCAACATAGCCAAGTACTCTTGGAATATCTACATGTATGTCCCTCTCAGGGACCTGTGGGAACAGGAAGAGTATAGAACTGGGGCAAGTGAGATTCATAATATTCATGATAAAAATACTCATATAAAATTATGAAATAAGTCCAATTCTGCCCAAGCTCACATTGTGTCTGCTGTGGAGATTCCCTAAAAGCAGGGAGAAGCTCTACCCATAATCTAAGTGTAGCCAGAGCCTAAGGCTCAGTAGAGTGTTTCACTCAACTGACATATAGATAAATCTAATTTGATATGCCAAAAACCAGTAACAATTATGGAGCTCACTCCCATGACCTGAAAAGAATGGTTTGAGGCTTTTCCTGTCCCTGAATCAAGCAAAGGCCCTTAGGCTACACTTTCTTGAGATGGGATGTATGGAGATGTTACTGGTGCCTGCTCAAGCAAATCAATGAACAATGGGAAGACAGTGATACAGTGATATTACCTTAGCTAGGTGATCAGATTTAGCATCAGTAGGGATAAGTCATTTTAGCAATATGCATCCTTGGCATGGTGGGTTGGGAATGGCATTTTATCTTGATGTTCTTCTCCCTCCCTGTTCTACTGATACACAATTTTAGAAAAGAAAAAAATTATCTCAGCTCACTGGTGTTATTTTATATGTGTGTGTGTGTGTGGAGTGCGTATATGTGTAATGCACAAGGGAGTGTTATGTATAACCTGAATGTATATATATGTATATACATATATATATAAACACACATATATATATATGTGCCACTTTTGTGTGCTTGTCAGTTAATACATCAATTTGTGCACTTCAAATCTGTGCATTTAATGTGAAAAGTTTTAAATGATATTCTCTCAGTAGGAAGGAAATTTTTGGTTTAGGCAATTCAGAGATGTCATATATCTAACTGAAATGAGTGCATTTCTTAAACATATGTTTGATTTTTAAATTCTCTGCTTGTATTTTTGTATTGTTTGCCTTGGAATTTTCTCCTCTCTTTTTTTTTGGGGGTACCTAAAACAAAGACTTCACTTTATCCCTTACCAATTCCAAATACTGTTCTCATTTCTCTGAACATGTCCTATGGTCAGCTCTCCAAAAGAATAATCTGGCATTGTGTGTCCTTTAGCACATGCAAATACAGCACCTGCTGCCAGCATGATGTTCTGTAAGTCACTCAGCAGTTAAATGCACACAAGAAGCTCGTGCAAATAAAGAGCTCATAAACAAAAAGCAGCATACGTAATACAATGTGATTATGCTAGGCAAGAAAATGTAAGCAGTGTGCAAGTGGTTCAAGGAAATAATAGCTAACACTCTGCTGAGGAATCTAATAATGTCTTGAGCAGCATTTAAGCTATACCTCAAAGAAAATATTTCTTGCTTGTATCTCACAAGGATTCCTCTGATCTTCACAAGAGAAGACTAGAAAGATTCACAGTTTGTGTATCTGGAGAGGGTCTTACAGAGACACTCCATATGATCTTTGATCTGTGTAGATCAGGGTTTATGAAGATTCTGCAAAGAAAAATAAGCATGTAGTGACATGACTGCTGAACCTGACTGCTGTTCAGATGACTCTGGGCTGCCAGATGCAGCAGCAGGAGCCTCAGCACACTCTTACTGACTATTAAGTCTGCATGTGTTGAGCCATAAAGCCAAGTGCTTTCGTCTTTCCCTCATGAACAGCTGGAAGAACTGATAGCATCAGGAGGTGGCGGGAGCAGATGTTTTATATCTTCTACATGTCTTCTCTCCTGTGCTCTCTGCTTTTCTCCCAAACAAATGGCAGGAGTGGCAAGACTGTGAGCTCCATGAGGAACCAGTAGATCTCACAGAATGGGAAAGACATAAGGTCCCATCTGCTGTCCTCAGATGCAGGAAGAAGCGGCTGCTACAATCACTTTTGGAAATGAATCATACGAGGGAGAAATAGGGTAACTGCAAATAGTTTGCAAGTTTTCCAGATGTTATGAAGGAAACAGAGAAGCACCTCTTGTTCCCAATACCATCCAGACATGGCAGTCAGCAGAAATTCCTAGTCACTTTTCAAAAATTGAGCTTTTGGTTCCTGGGCTAAGCACAGGGAAATGAATCTCAGTCTCTACCCTGAGGAAGAGGAAGATAAAAGAGGATCAGATTCCTTTAGATGAGAGAATATGGAAATACTTTTTTCATTTTGTGGGCTTGTGCACTATATTTTTTTGTGGGGGAGCAGTGAGTGGGGTACACTGGCTGTGTCAGGACTTACTCCAGACACTGTGATCAGAGACCACTCGTGGAGAGACTCAAGGGACCATATGGTATGCTGGGGATTGAACACAGGTTGACCGTTTGCAAGGCAAATGCCCTATTCACTGTACTATGGCTATGGCTCCCACATTTTATGTTTTTAATTAAACATGTCACTTCAGATCATAAAGACTCACCTGTAACAGTGAGAAATAATCCAAAAATATGCCATATGTTCTTTGCTCAGTTTCCCCAATGATTTTACCTTGGAAACCTATAGTACAGCATCACAGTTAGGAAATTTATATTGGTAAGGGCCAGACACTATTGAGGCCAAGAACTTGCTGTTCTTTTTGGAGCTGCACACCCTTCTCTTTTCCCTTTATCATGCCCCCAGTATTGTCCAGAGGTTCTTTGACTGGTGAATGGTAGAACTTACTGGTTCACCTTTAGAAAAACATGACCTAGAACCAGGCATTGAGGATCCCGTGAGTTTGGTGGCACATGGAGAAACCTGAAGTCACTGTTCCCCATTAGCTTTATTCCAGCCTGGCTCCCTACTACACTGGTAAGCTCTGGGATCAGAGCTCCTGATCAGAGATCTGTGATTAGGTGTAATAAGCTGTGGCAGAATTAGGTCAGACTTTCCTGTGGCAACCTGTTCCCTCAACCTGGACTACCTTCTTATTATCTCTGCTTTCACCTTCATGATTTTCTGAAGAGTGGTGGGCTTCAGAGAAGTAGTCTGGAAGCTGAATTAGCATTTATTGAATACTGAGAGTAGCAGACATGTGTCAAAGATTTTGCATGGAAATCTTAGTTT
>JAJIBD010006282.1:0-19925 GCA_021461705.1 Cryptotis parvus | reverse complement strand
TCCATCAACGGGAACCAAGGCAAAGTGCCTTTGTTCCAGCCCGGCTCGACCCTTGACCCGCGCGCCTGAGTTCCCGGAAACGCCTCGACTCCCCCCCCCAGCCCCAAGCTGCCCCAGGGAAGAGCGGAAACTTCATCAACGGAACCAAGGCAAAGTGCCTTGGTTCCAGCCCGACTGACCCCGACCCTGGCGCCCCTGAGTTCCCCGGGAAACGCCTCGATCCCGCACAGGTGTGTAATTCTTGCGTCCTCCACTGACCCCAAGCTGCCCCAGGGAAGAGCGGAAACTCCATCAACGGGAACCAAGGCAAAGTGCCTTGGTTCCAGCCCGACTGACCTTGACCCGTGCGCCCTGAGTTCCCGGAAACGCCTCGACTCCCCACAGGGGTAATGCCTCCCGACCCTAAGCTGCCCCCAGGGAAGAGCGAGGAACTCCATCAACGGGAACCAAGGCAAAGTGCCTTGGTTCCAGCCCGACTGACTCCCCCTACGCGCGCCCTTGAGTTCCCGGAAACGCTCTCGACTCCCTTACAGGTGTGTGTGTGCAATTCTTTGCGCCCCCTCGGACCCCAAGCTGCCCCAGGGAAGAGCGGAAACTCCATCAACGGGAACCAAGGCAAAGTGCCTTGGTTCCAGCCCGGACTGACCCCGGCCCTGCGGCGCCCTGAGTTCCCCGGAAACGCCTCGACTCCCCCACAGTGTGTGTAATTTGCCTCCACGGACCCTAAGCTGCCCCAGGGAAGAGCGGAAACTCCATCAACGGAACCAAGGCAAAGTGCCTTGGTTCCAGCCCGGACTGACCCCGACCTCGTGCGCCCTGAGTTCCCGGAAACGCCTCGACTTCCCCCACAGGTGTGTGTGTAATTCTTGCGTCTCCGCTGACCCCAAGCTGCCCCCAGGGAAGAGCGGAAACTCCATCAACGGGAACCAAGGCAAAGTGCCTTGGTTCCAGCCCGGACTGACCCCGCCCCGGCGCCCCTGAGTTCCTGGGAAACGCCCTCGACTCCCACAGAAGCTGCCCCCAGGGAAGAGCGGAAACTCCATCAACGGGAACCAAGGCAAAAGTGCCTTGGTTCCAGCCCGACTGACCCCACGCGCCCTGAGTTCCCGGAAACGCCTCGACTCCCCACAGGTGTGTGTGTGTATTCTTGTGTCTCCGCGGACCCCAAGCTGCCCCAGGGAAGAGCGGAAACTCCATCAACGGGAACCAAGGGCAAAGTGCCTTGGTTCCAGCCCCGGACTGACCCCGACCCGCGGCCTGAGTTCCCGGAAACGCCCCTTCCCCGGGTAAATCTTGCACTCCACAGACCCCAAGCTGCCCCAGGGAAGAGCCGGAAACTCCATCAACGGGAACCAAGGCAAAGTGCCTTGGTTCCAGCCCGACTGACCCCCACCCGCGCGCCCTGAGTTCCCGGAAACGCCCGACTCCCCACAGGTGTGTGTGTGTAATTCTTGCGCCTCCGCGGACCCCAAGCTGCCCCAGGGAAGAGCGGAAACTCCATCAACGGGAACCAAGGCAAAGTGCCTTGGTTCCAGCCCGGCTGACCCCGACCTCGCGCGCCTGAGTTCCCGGAAACGCCCGACTCCCCCACAGGTGTGTGTGTAATTCCTGCGTCTCCGCGACCCCAAGCTGCCCCAGGGAAGAGCGGAAACTCCATCAACGGGAACCAAGGCAAAGTGCCTTGGCTCCAGCCCGACTGACCCCGACCTCGCGCCCTGAGTTCCCGGGAAACGCTCGACTCCTCCCACAGGTGTGTGTAATTCCTGCGCCTCCGCGGACCCCAAGCTGCCCCAGGGAAGAGCCGGAAACTCTATCAACGGGAACCAAGGCAAAGTGCCTTGGTTCCAGCCCGACTGACCCCCACCCGTGCGCCCCTGAGTTCCCTGGGAAACGCCTCGACTCCCCACAGACCCCAAAGCTGCCCCAGGGAAGAGCGGAAACTCCATCAACGGGAACCAAGGCAAAGTGCCTTGGTTCCAGCCCGGACTGACCCCCGACCCGCGCGCCCTGAGTTCCCGGGAAACGCCTCGACTCCCCACAGGTGTGTGTAATTCTTGCGTCTCCGCGGACCCCAAGCTGCCCCAGGGAAGAGCGGAAACTCCATCAACGGGAACCAAGGCAAAGTGCCTTGGTTCCAGCCCGACTGACCCCTCGACCTGCGCGCCCTGAGTTCCCGGAAACGCCTCGACTCCCCACAGGTGTGTGTGTAATTCTTGCGTCTCCGCGGACCCCAAGCTGCCCCAGGGAAGAGCGGAAACTCCATCAACGGGAACCAAGGCAAAGTGCCTTGGTTCCAGCCCGACTGACCCCGACCGTGCGCCCTGAGTTCCCGGAAACGCCTCGACTCCCCACACAAGCTGCCCCAGGGAAGAGCGGAAACTCCATCAACGGGAACCAAGGCAAAGTGCCTTGGTTCCAGCCCGGACTGACCCCTCACCCTGCGCGCCCTGAGTTCCCGGGAAACGCCCGACTCTCCCACAGGTGTGTGTGTAATTCTTGCGTCTCCGCGGACCCCAAGCTGCCCCAGGGAAGAGCGGAAACTCCATCAACGGGAAACCAAGGCAAAGTGCCTTGGTTCCAGCCCGACTGACCCCCGACCCGCGCGCCTCTGAGTTCCCGGAAACGCCTCGACTCTCCCACAGGTGTGTGTGTATTCTTGTGCCTCCGCGGACCCCAAGCTGCCCCAGGGAAGAGCGGAAACTCCATCAACGGGAACCAAGGCAAAGTGCCTTGGTTCCAGCCCGACTGACCCCCGACCCGCGCGCCCCTGAGTTCCCGGGAAACGCCTCGACTCCCCACAGGTGTGTGTGTGTATTCTTGCGCTCCGCGGACCCCAAGCTGCCCCAGGGAAGAGCGGAAACTCCATCAACGGGAACCAAGGCAAAGTGCCTTGGTTCCAGCCCGGACTGACCCCGACCCGCGCGCCCTGAGTTCCCGGGAAACGCCTCGACTCCCCACAGGTGTGTGTGTAATTCTTGCGTCTCCGCGGACCCCAAGCTGCCCCAGGGAAGAGCGGAAATTCCATCAACGGGAACCAAGGCAAAGTGCCTTGGTTCCAGCCCGACTGACCCCGACCCTGCGCCCTGAGTTCCCGGGAAACGCCTCGACTCCCCCACAGGTGTGTGTGTAATTCTTGCGTCTCCGCGGACCCCAAGCTGCCCCAGGGAAGAGCGGAAACTCCATCAACGGGAACCAAGGCAAAGTGCCTTGGTTCCAGCCCGGACTGACCCCGCCCCTGCGCGCCCTGAGTTCCCGGAAACGCCTCGACTCCCCACAGGTGTGTGTGTGTAATTCTTGCGTCTCCGCGGACCCCAAGCTGCCCCAGGGAAGAGCGGAAACTCCATCAACGGGAACCAAGGCAAAGTGCCTTGGTTCCAGCCCGGACTGACCCCGACCCGGCGCCCTGAGTTCCCGGAAACGCCTCGACTCCCCACAGACCCCAAGCTGCCCCAGGGAAGAGCGGAAACTCCATCAACGGGAACCAAGGCAAAGTGCCTTGGTTCCAGCCCGGACTGACCCCGACCCTGCGCCCTGAGTTCCCGGAAACGCCTCGACTCCCCCACAGGTGTGTGTGTAATTCTTGGCGTCTCCGCGGACCCCAAGCTGCCCCAGGGAAGAGCGGAAACTCCATCAACGGGAACCAAGGCAAAGTGCCTTGGTTCCAGCCCGACTGACCCCGACCCGTGGCGCCCCTGAGTTCCCGGAAACGCCTCGACTCCCCACAGGGTGTGTGTAATTCTTGTGTCCCGGACCCCAAGCTGCCCCAGGGAAGAGCGGAAACTCCATCAACGGGAACCAAGGCAAAGTGCCTTGGTTCCAGCCCGACTGACCCCCGACCCGCGGCGCCCTGAGTTCCCGGGAAACGCCTCGACTCCCCCCCACAGGTGTGTGTGTTAATTCTTGCGTCTCCGCGGACCCCAAGCTGCCCCAGGGAAGAGCGGAAACTCCATCAACGGGAAACCAAGGCAAAGTGCCTTGGTTCCAGCCCGACTGACCCGACCCGCGCGCCCCTGAGTTCCCGGGAAACGCCTCGACTCCCCCCACAGGTGTGTGTGTGTAATTTTGCGTCTCCGCGGACCCCAAGCTGCCCCAGGGAAGAGCGGAAACTCCATCAACGGGAACCAAGGCAAAAGTGCCTTGGTTCCAGCCCGACTGACCCCGACCCGCGCGCCCCTGAGTTCCCGGGAAACGCCTCGACTCCCACAGGTGTGTGTGTAATTCTTGCGTCTCCGCGGACCCCAAGCTGCCCCAGGGAAGAGCGGAAACTCCATCAACGGGAACCAAGGCAAAGTGCCTTGGTTCCAGCCCTGACTGACCCCGACCCGCGCGCCCCTGAGTTCCCGGGAAACGCCTCGACTCCCGCGACCCCAAGCTGCCCCAGGGAAGAGCGGAAACTCCATCAACGGGAACCAAGGCAAAGTGCCTTGGTTCCAGCCCGACTGACCCCGACCCGCGCGCCCTGAGTTCCCGGAAACGCCTCGACTCCCCCACAGGTGTGTGTGTGAATTCTTGCGTCTCCGCGGACCCCCAAGCTGCCCCAGGGAAGAGCGGAAACTCCATCAACGGGAACCAAGGCAAAGTGCCTTGGTTCCAGCCCGACTGACCCCGACCCGTGCGCCCTGAGTTCCCGGAAACGCCTCGACTCCCCACAGGTGTGTGTGTGTAATTCTTGCGTCTCGCGGACCCCAAGCTGCCCCAGGGAAGAGCGGAAATCTCCATCAACGGGAACCAAGGCAAAGTGCCTTGGTTCCAGCCCGACTGACCCCGACCCGCGGCGCCCCTGAGTTCCCGGAAACGCCTCGACTCCCCCCACAGGTGTGTGTGTGTAATTCTTGGCGTCTCCGCGGACCCCAAGCTGCCCCAGGGAAGAGCGGAAACTCCATCAACGGGAACCAAGGCAAAGTGCCTTGGTTCCAGCCCGACTGACCCCGACCCGCGCGCCCTGAGTTCCCGGGAACGCCCGACTCCCCCCACAGGTGTGTGTGTAATTCTTGCGTCTCCGCGGACCCCAAGCTGCCCCAGGGAAGAGCGGAAACTCCATCAACGGGAACCAAGGCAAAGTGCCTTGGTTCCAGCCCCGACTGACCCCGACCCGGCGCGCCTGAGTTCCCGGGAAACGCCTCGACTCCCCCACAGGACCCCAAGCTGCCCCAGGGAAGAGCGGAAACTCCATCAACGGGAACCAAGGCAAAGTGCCTTGGTTCCAGCCCGGACTGACCCCGACCCTGCGCCCCTGAGTTCCCGGGAAACGCCTCGACTCCCCACAGGTGTGTGTGTACTTCTGGCGTCTCCGCGGACCCCAAGCTGCCCCAGGGAAGAGCGGAAACTCCATCAACGGGAACCAAGGCAAAGTGCCTTGGTTCCAGCCCGACTGACCCCGACCCTGCGCCCTGAGTTCCCGGAAACGCCTCGACTCTCCCCACAGGTGTGTGTGTAATTCTTGCGTCTCCGCGGACCCCAAGCTGCCCCAGGGAAGAGCGGAAACTCCATCAACGGGAACCAAGGCAAAGTGCCTTGGTTCCAGCCCGACTGACCCCGACCGCGGCGCCCTGAGTTCCCGGAAACGCCTCGACTCTCCCACAGCAAGCTGCCCCAGGGAAGAGCGGAAACTCCATCAACGGGAACCAAGGCAAAGTGCCTTGGCTCCAGCCCGACTGACCCGACCCTGCGCCCTGAGTTCCCGGAAACGCCTCGACTCCCCACAGGTGTGTGTGTAATTCTTGCGTCTCCGCGGACCCCAAGCTGCCCCAGGGAAGAGCGGAAACTCCATCAACGGGAACCAAGGCAAAGTGCCTTGGTTCCAGCCCGACTGACCCCGACCCGGCGCCCTGAGTTCCCGGAAACGCCTCGACTCCCCCCACAGGTGTGTGTGTAATTCTTGCGTCTCCGCGGACCCCAAGCTGCCCCAGGGAAGAGCGGAAACTCCATCAACGGGAACCAAGGCAAAGTGCCTTGGTTCCAGCCCGACTGACCCCGACCCGTGCGCCCCTGAGTTCCCGGAAACGCCTCGACTCCCCACAGACCCCAAGCTGCCCCAGGGAAGAGCGGAAACTCCATCAACGGGAACCAAGGCAAAGTGCCTTGGCTCCAGCCCGACTGACCCTGACCCTGCGCCCTGAGTTCCCGGAAACGCCTCGACTCCCCCACAGGTGTGTGTGAATTCTTGCGTCTCCGCGGACCCCAAGCTGCCCCAGGGAAGAGCGGAAACTCCATCAACGGGAACCAAGGCAAAGTGCCTTGGTTCCAGCCCGACTGACCCCGACCCGTGGCGCCCTGAGTTCCCGGAAACGCCTCGACTCCCCCACAGGTGTGTGTGATTTTGCGTCTCCGCGGACCCCAAGCTGCCCCAGGGAAGAGCGGAAACTCCATCAACGGGAACCAAGGCAAAGTGCCTTGGTTCCAGCCCGACTGACCCCGACCCCTGCGCCCTGAGTTCCCGGGAAACGCCTCGACTCCCACAGGTGTGTGTGTGTAATTCTTGCGTCTCCGCGGACCCCAAGCTGCCCCAGGGAAGAGCGGAAACTCCATCAACGGGAACCAAGGCAAAGTGCCTTGGTTCCAGCCCGGACTGACCCCCGACCCGCGGCGCCTGAGTTCCCGGAAACGCCTCGACTCCCCACAGGTGTGTGTATCTGCGCTCCGCGACCCCAAGCTGCCCCAGGGAAGAGCGGAAACTCCATCAACGGGAACCAAGGCAAAGTGCCTTGGTTCCAGCCCGACTGACCCCGACCCGCGCGCCCCTGAGTTCCCGGGAAACGCCTCGACTCCCCCCACAGGTGTGTGTGTAATTCTTGGCTCCGCGGACCCCAAGCTGCCCCAGGGAAGAGCGGAAACTCCATCAACGGGAACCAAGGCAAAGTGCCTTGGTTCCAGCCCGGACTGACCCCGACCCGCGGCGCCCTGAGTTCCCGGAAACGCCTCGACTCCCCACAGGTGTGTGTGTAATTCTTGCGTCTCCGGACCCCAAGCTGCCCCAGGGAAGAGCGGAAACTCCATCAACGGGAACCAAGGCAAAGTGCCTTGGTTCCAGCCCGACTGACCCCGACCCGCGCGCCTGAGTTCCCGGAAACGCCTCGACTCCCCCCACAGGTGTGTGTGTAATCCTTGCGCCTCCGCGACCCCAAGCTGCCCCAGGGAAGAGCGGAAACTCCATCAACGGGAACCAAGGCAAAGTGCCTTGGTTCCAGCCCGACTGACCCCGACCCGCGGCGCCCTGAGTTCCCGGGAACGCCCGACTCTCCCCACAGGTGTGTGTGTAATTCTTGCGTCTCCGCGGACCCCAAGCTGCCCCAGGGAAGAGCGGAAACTCCATCAACGGGAACCAAGGCAAAGTGCCTTGGTTCCAGCCCCGACTGACCCCCGACCCGCGCGCCCTGAGTTCCCGGAAACGCCTCGACTCTCCACCCCGACCCCAAGCTGCCCCAGGGAAGAGCGGAAACTCCATCAACGGGAACCAAGGCAAAGTGCCTTGGTTCCAGCCCGACTGACCCCCGACCCGCGGCGCCCTGAGTTCCCGGAAACGCCTCGACTCCCCCCACAGGTGTGTGTGTAATCTTGCGTCTCCGCGACCCCAAGCTGCCCCAGGGAAGAGCGGAAACTCCATCAACGGGAACCAAGGCAAAGTGCCTTGGTTCCAGCCCGACTGACCCCGACCCGGGGCGCCCTGAGTTCCCGGAAACGCCCGACTCCTCCCCACAGGTGTGTGTGTAATTCTTGCGTCTCCGCGACCCCAAGCTGCCCCAGGGAAGAGCGGAAACTCCATCAACGGGAACCAAGGCAAAGTGCCTTGGTTCCAGCCCGACTGACCCCGACCCGGCGCCCTGAGTTCCCGGAAACGCCTCGACTCCCCACAGGTGTGTGTGTAACGCTGGACCCCAAGCTGCCCCAGGGAAGAGCGGAAATTCCATCAACGGGAACCAAGGCAAAGTGCCTTGGTTCCAGCCCGACTGACCCCGACCCGCGCGCCCTGAGTTCCCGGAAACGCCCGACTCCCCACAGGGTGTGTGTACTCTTGCTCTCGCGACCCCAAGCTGCCCCAGGGAAGAGCGGAAACTCCATCAACGGGAACCAAGGCAAAGTGCCTTGGTTCCAGCCCGACTGACCCCGACCCGCGCGCCCTGAGTTCCCGGAAACGCCTCGACTCCCACAGGTGTGTGTGTAATTCTTGCGCCCCGCGGACCCCAAGCTGCCCCAGGGAAGAGCGGAAACTCCATCAACGGGAACCAAGGCAAAGTGCCTTGGTTCCAGCCCGACTGACCCCGACCCGCGGCGCCTGAGTTCCCGGAAACGCCCGACTCCCCACAGGTGTGTGTGCCGGACCCCAAGCTGCCCCAGGGAAGAGCGGAAACTCCATCAACGGGAACCAAGGCAAAGTGCCTTGGTTCCAGCCCGACTGACCCCGACCCGCGCGCCCTGAGTTCCCGGGAAACGCCCGACTCCCCACAGGTGTGTGTGTTCTTGCGCCTCCGCGGACCCCAAGCTGCCCCAGGGAAGAGCGGAAACTCCATCAACGGGAACCAAGGCAAAGTGCCTTGGTTCCAGCCCGGACTGACCCCGACCCGCGCGCCTGAGTTCCCGGAAACGCCTCGACTCCCCACAGGGTAATTCTGCGCCGACCCCAAGCTGCCCCAGGGAAGAGCGGAAACTCCATCAACGGGAACCAAGGCAAAGTGCCTTGGTTCCAGCCCGACTGACCCCCGACCCGCGCCTGAGTTCCCGGAAACGCCTCGACTCCCCCACAGGTGTGTGTGTAATTTTGCGTCTCCGGGACCCCAAGCTGCCCCAGGGAAGAGCGGAAACTCCATCAACGGGAACCAAGGCAAAGTGCCTTGGTTCCAGCCCGACTGACCCCGACCCGCGCGCCCCTGAGTTCCCGGAAACGCCTCGACTCCCCCCACAGGTGTGTGTGTAATTCTTGCGTCTCCGCGACCCCAAGCTGCCCCAGGGAAGAGCGGAAACTCCATCAACGGGAACCAAGGCAAAGTGCCTTGGTTCCAGCCCGACTGACCCCGACCCGCGCGCCCTGAGTTCCCGGAAACGCCCGACTCCCCACAGACCCCAAGCTGCCCCAGGGAAGAGCGGAAACTCCATCAACGGGAACCAAGGCAAAGTGCCTTGGTTCCAGCCCGACTGACCCCCGACCCTGCGCCCTGAGTTCCCGGGAAACGCCCGACTCCCCACAGGTGTGTGTGTGATTCTTGGGCCTCCGCGGACCCCAAGCTGCCCCAGGGAAGAGCGGAAACTCCATCAACGGGAACCAAGGCAAAGTGCCTTGGTTCCAGCCCGACTGACCCCGACCCGCGCGCCCTGAGTTCCCCGGAAACGCCTCGACTTCCCACAGACCCCAAGCTGCCCCAGGGAAGAGCGGAAACTCCATCAACGGGAACCAAGGCAAAGTGCCTTGGTTCCAGCCCGACTGACCCCGACCCGCGGCGCCCTGAGTTCCCGGAAACGCCCGACTCCCCCACAGGTGTGTGTGTAATTCTTGCGTCTCCGCGGACCCCAAGCTGCCCCAGGGAAGAGCGGAAACTCCATCAACGGGAACCAAGGCAAAGTGCCTTGGTTCCAGCCCGACTGACCCCGACCCGGCGCCCTGAGTTCCCGGAAACGCCCGACTCCCCACAGGTGTGTGTGTAATTCTGCGCTCCGCGACCCCAAGCTGCCCCAGGGAAGAGCGGAAACTCCATCAACGGGAACCAAGGCAAAGTGCCTTGGTTCCAGCCCGACTGACCCCGACCCGCGCGCCCCTGAGTTCCCGGAAACGCCCGACTCCCCACAGACCCCAAGCTGCCCCAGGGAAGAGCGGAAATCCCATCAACGGGAACCAAGGCAAAGTGCCTTGGTTCCAGCCCGACTGACCCCGACCCGTGCGCCCCTGAGTTCCCGGAAACGCCTCGACCCCCACAGGTGTGTGTGTAATTCTTGCGTCTCCGCGACCCCAAGCTGCCCCAGGGAAGAGCGGAAATCCATCAACGGGAACCAAGGCAAAGTGCCTTGGTTCCAGCCCGACTGACCCCGACCCGCGCGCCCTGAGTTCCCGGAAACGCCCGACTCCCCACAGACCCCAAGCTGCCCCAGGGAAGAGCGGAAACTCCATCAACGGGAACCAAGGCAAAGTGCCTTGGTTCCAGCCCGACTGACCCCGACCGCGGCGCCCTGAGTTCCCGGAAACGCCCGACTCCCCCACAGGTGTGTGTGTGAATTCTTTGCCTCTCCGGACCCCAAGCTGCCCCAGGGAAGAGCGGAAACCATCAACGGGAACCAAGGCAAAGTGCCTTGGTTCCAGCCCGACTGACCCCGCCTGCGCCCTGAGTTCCCGGAAACGCCCGACTCCCCACAGGTGTGTGTAATTTTGCGCTCCGCGACCCCAAGCTGCCCCAGGGAAGAGCGGAAACTCCATCAACGGGAACCAAGGCAAAGTGCCTTGGTTCCAGCCCGACTGACCCCGACCCGCGGCGCCCTGAGTTCCCGGAAACGCCTCGACTCCCCCCACAGGGTGTGTGTAATTCTTGCGTCTCCGCGGACCCCAAGCTGCCCCAGGGAAGAGCGGAAACTCCATCAACGGGAACCAAGGCAAAGTGCCTTGGTTCCAGCCCGACTGACCCCGACCCGCGGCGCCCCTGAGTTCCCGGAAACGCCTCGACTTCCCCACAGGTGTGTGTGTAATTCTTGCGTCTCCGCGGACCCCAAGCTGCCCCAGGGAAGAGCGGAAACTCCATCAACGGGAACCAAGGCAAAGTGCCTTGGTTCCAGCCCGACTGACCCCCGACCCGCGCGCCCTGAGTTCCCGGAAACGCCCGACTCCCCCACAGGCCCCGCGACCCCAAGCTGCCCCAGGGAAGAGCGGAAACTCCATCAACGGGAACCAAGGCAAAGTGCCTTGGTTCCAGCCCGACTGACCCCGACCGCGGCGCCCTGAGTTCCCGGAAACGCCCGACTCCCCCCACAGACCCCAAGCTGCCCCAGGGAAGAGCGGAAACTCCATCAACGGGAACCAAGGCAAAGTGCCTTGGTTCCAGCCCGACTGACCCCGACCCGCGCGCCCTGAGTTCCCGGAAACGCCTCGACTCCCCCACAGGTGTGTGTGTGAATTTTTGCGTCTCCGCGACCCCAAGCTGCCCCAGGGAAGAGCGGAAACTCCATCAACGGGAACCAAGGCAAAGTGCCTTGGTTCCAGCCCGACTGACCCCGACCCGCGGCCCCTGAGTTCCCGGAAACGCCTCGACTCCCCCCACAGACCCCAAGCTGCCCCAGGGAAGAGCGGAAACTCCATCAACGGGAACCAAGGCAAAGTGCCTTGGTTCCAGCCCGACTGACCCCGACCCGGCGCCCTGAGTTCCCGGAAACGCCCGACTCCCCCACAGGTGTGTGTGTAATTCTTGCCTCCGCGACCCCAAGCTGCCCCAGGGAAGAGCGGAAACTCCATCAACGGGAACCAAGGCAAAGTGCCTTGGTTCCAGCCCGACTGACCCCGACCCGCGCGCCCCTGAGTTCCCGGGAAACGCCTCGACTCCCCACAGGTGTGTGTGTATTCTTGCGTCTCCGCGGACCCCAAGCTGCCCCAGGGAAGAGCGGAAACTCCATCAACGGGAACCAAGGCAAAGTGCCTTGGTTCCAGCCCGACTGACCCCGACCCGCGCGCCCTGAGTTCCCGGAAACGCCTCGACTCCCCCCACAGGGTGTGTGTATTCTTGCGCTCCGCGACCCCAAGCTGCCCCAGGGAAGAGCGGAAACTCCATCAACGGGAACCAAGGCAAAGTGCCTTGGTTCCAGCCCGACTGACCCCCGACGCGCGCCCTGAGTTCCCGGAAACGCCTCGACTCCCCCACAGGTGTGTGTGTATTCTTGCGTCTCCGCGGACCCCAAGCTGCCCCAGGGAAGAGCGGAAACTCCATCAACGGGAACCAAGGCAAAGTGCCTTGGTTCCAGCCCGACTGACCCCCGACCCGCGCGCCCTGAGTTCCCGGAAACGCCTCGACTCCCCACAGCACCCCAAGCTGCCCCAGGGAAGAGCGGAAACTCCATCAACGGGAACCAAGGCAAAGTGCCTTGGTTCCAGCCCGACTGACCCCGACCCGCGCGCCCTGAGTTCCCGGAAACGCCTCGACTCCCCCACAGGTGTGTGTGTAATTCTTGCGCTCCGCGACCCCAAGCTGCCCCAGGGAAGAGCGGAAACTCCATCAACGGGAACCAAGGCAAAGTGCCTTGGTTCCAGCCCGACTGACCCCCGACCCGGGCGCCCTGAGTTCCCGGAAACGCCCGACTCCCCACAGGGTGTGTGTAATTCTTGCGTCTCCGCGACCCCAAGCTGCCCCAGGGAAGAGCGGAAACTCCATCAACGGGAACCAAGGCAAAGTGCCTTGGTTCCAGCCCGACTGACCCCGACCCGCGGCGCCCTGAGTTCCCGGAAACGCCCGACTCCCCACAGGTGTGTGTTTGGCCCCGCGACCCCAAGCTGCCCCAGGGAAGAGCGGAAACTCCATCAACGGGAACCAAGGCAAAGTGCCTTGGTTCCAGCCCGACTGACCCCCGACCCGCGGCGCCCTGAGTTCCCGGAAACGCCTCGACTCCCCCCACAGGTGTGTGTGTAATTCTTGCGTCTCCGCTGACCCCAAGCTGCCCCAGGGAAGAGCGGAAACTCCATCAACGGGAACCAAGGCAAAGTGCCTTGGTTCCAGCCCGACTGACCCCGACCCGCGGCGCCCTGGAGTTCCCGGAAACGCCCGACTTTCCCCCCAGACCCCAAGCTGCCCCAGGGAAGAGCGGAAACTCCATCAACGGGAACCAAGGCAAAGTGCCTTGGTTCCAGCCCGACTGACCCCGACCCGCGCGCCCTGAGTTCCCGGAAACGCCCGACTCCCCACAGTTTGTTTCCCGCGGACCCCAAGCTGCCCCAGGGAAGAGCGGAAACTCCATCAACGGGAACCAAGGCAAAGTGCCTTGGTTCCAGCCCGACTGACCCGACCCGCGCCTGAGTTCCCGGAAACGCCTCGACTTCCCACAGGTGTGTGTGTAATTCTTGCGCTCTCCGGGACCCCAAGCTGCCCCAGGGAAGAGCGGAAACTCCATCAACGGGAACCAAGGCAAAGTGCCTTGGTTCCAGCCCGACTGACCCCCGACCCTGCGCGCCCTGAGTTCCCGGAAACGCCCGACTCCCCCCACAGACCCCAAGCTGCCCCAGGGAAGAGCGGAAACTCCATCAACGGGAACCAAGGCAAAGTGCCTTGGTTCCAGCCCGACTGACCCCGACCCGCGGCGCCCTGAGTTCCCGGAAACGCCTCGACTTCCCCACAGGTGTGTGTGTTAATTCTTGCGCCTCCGCGACCCCAAGCTGCCCCAGGGAAGAGCGGAAACTCCATCAACGGGAACCAAGGCAAAGTGCCTTGGTTCCAGCCCGACTGACCCCCGACCCGCGCGCCCTGAGTTCCCGGAAACGCCTCGACTCCCACAGGTGTGTGTTTCTTGCCTCCGGACCCCAAGCTGCCCCAGGGAAGAGCGGAAACTCCATCAACGGGAACCAAGGCAAAGTGCCTTGGTTCCAGCCCGACTGACCCCGACCCGCGCGCCCTGAGTTCCCGGAAACGCCCGACTCCCCCACAGGTGTGTGTGTAATTCTTGCGTCTCCGCGGACCCCAAGCTGCCCCAGGGAAGAGCGGAAACTCCATCAACGGGAACCAAGGCAAAGTGCCTTGGTTCCAGCCCGACTGACCCCGACCCGCGGCGCCCCTGAGTTCCCGGAAACGCCTCGACTCCCCACAGACCCCAAGCTGCCCCAGGGAAGAGCGGAAACTCCATCAACGGGAACCAAGGCAAAGTGCCTTGGTTCCAGCCCGACTGACCCCGACCCGCGCGCCCTGAGTTCCCGGAAACGCCCGACTCCCCCACAGGTGTGTGTGTGAATTCTTGCGTCTCCGCGGACCCCAAGCTGCCCCAGGGAAGAGCGGAAACTCCATCAACGGGAACCAAGGCAAAGTGCCTTGGTTCCAGCCCGACTGACCCCGACCCGCGCGCCCTGAGTTCCCGGAAACGCCCGACTCCCCCACAGACCCCAAGCTGCCCCAGGGAAGAGCGGAAACTCCATCAACGGGAACCAAGGCAAAGTGCCTTGGTTCCAGCCCGACTGACCCCGACCCGCGCGCCTGAGTTCCCGGAAACGCCTCGACTCCCCCACAGGTGTGTGTGTTTCTTGCGCCTCCGCGACCCCAAGCTGCCCCAGGGAAGAGCGGAAACTCCATCAACGGGAACCAAGGCAAAGTGCCTTGGTTCCAGCCCGACTGACCCCGACCCGCGCGCCCTGAGTTCCCGGAAACGCCCGACTCCCCACAGGTGTGTGTGTAATTTTGCGTCTCCGCGGACCCCAAGCTGCCCCAGGGAAGAGCGGAAACTCCATCAACGGGAACCAAGGCAAAGTGCCTTGGTTCCAGCCCGACTGACCCCCGACCCGCGGCGCCCTGAGTTCCCGGAAACGCCTCGACTCCCCACAGACCCCAAGCTGCCCCAGGGAAGAGCGGAAACTCCATCAACGGGAACCAAGGCAAAGTGCCTTGGTTCCAGCCCGACTGACCCCGACCCGCGGCGCCCTGAGTTCCCGGAAACGCCCGACTCCCCACAGGTGTGTGTGTAATTCTTGCGTCTCCGCGGACCCCAAGCTGCCCCAGGGAAGAGCGGAAACTCCATCAACGGGAACCAAGGCAAAGTGCCTTGGTTCCAGCCCGACTGACCCCGACCCGCGCGCCCTGAGTTCCCGGAAACGCGACTCCCCACAGACCCCAAGCTGCCCCAGGGAAGAGCGGAAACTCCATCAACGGGAACCAAGGCAAAGTGCCTTGGTTCCAGCCCGACTGACCCCGACCCGCGGCGCCCTGAGTTCCCGGAAACGCCTCGACTCCCCCACAGGTGTGTGTGTAATTCTTGCGCTCTCCGCGACCCCAAGCTGCCCCAGGGAAGAGCGGAAACTCCATCAACGGGAACCAAGGCAAAGTGCCTTGGTTCCAGCCCGACTGACCCCGACCCGCGCGCGCCTGAGTTCCCGGAAACGCCTCGACTCCCCACAGGTGTGTTTCCCCGCGACCCCAAGCTGCCCCAGGGAAGAGCGGAAACTCCATCAACGGGAACCAAGGCAAAGTGCCTTGGTTCCAGCCCGACTGACCCCCGACCCGCGCGCCCTGAGTTCCCGGAAACGCCTCGACTCCCCACAGGTGTGTGTGTAATTCTTGCGTCTCCGCGACCCCAAGCTGCCCCAGGGAAGAGCGGAAACTCCATCAACGGGAACCAAGGCAAAGTGCCTTGGTTCCAGCCCGACTGACCCCGACCCGCGCGCCCTGAGTTCCCGGAAACGCCTCGACTCCCCACAGGTGTGTGTGTAATTCTTGCGTCTCCGCGGACCCCAAGCTGCCCCAGGGAAGAGCGGAAACTCCATCAACGGGAACCAAGGCAAAGTGCCTTGGTTCCAGCCCGACTGACCCCCGACCCGCGCGCCCTGAGTTCCCGGAAACGCCTCGACTCCCCACAGACCCCAAGCTGCCCCAGGGAAGAGCGGAAACTCCATCAACGGGAACCAAGGCAAAGTGCCTTGGTTCCAGCCCGACTGACCCCGACCCGCGCGCCCTGAGTTCCCGGAAACGCCTCGACTCCCCCACAGGTGTGTGTGTAATTCTTGCGCTCCGCGACCCCAAGCTGCCCCAGGGAAGAGCGGAAACTCCATCAACGGGAACCAAGGCAAAGTGCCTTGGTTCCAGCCCGACTGACCCCACCGCGCGCCCTGAGTTCCCGGAAACGCCTCGACTCCCACAGCGACCCCAAGCTGCCCCAGGGAAGAGCGGAAACTCCATCAACGGGAACCAAGGCAAAGTGCCTTGGTTCCAGCCCGACTGACCCCGACCCGGCGCCCTGAGTTCCCGGAAACGCCCGACTTCCCCACAGGTGTGTGTGTAATTCTTGCGTCTCCGCGACCCCAAGCTGCCCCAGGGAAGAGCGGAAACTCCATCAACGGGAACCAAGGCAAAGTGCCTTGGTTCCAGCCCGACTGACCCCGACCCGCGCCCTGAGTTCCCGGAAACGCCTCGACTCCCCCACAGGTGTGTGTGTAATTCTTGCGTCTCCGCGGACCCCAAGCTGCCCCAGGGAAGAGCGGAAACTCCATCAACGGGAACCAAGGCAAAGTGCCTTGGTTCCAGCCCGACTGACCCCGACCCGCGCGCCCTGAGTTCCCGGAAACGCCCGACTCCCCACAGCGACCCCAAGCTGCCCCAGGGAAGAGCGGAAACTCCATCAACGGGAACCAAGGCAAAGTGCCTTGGTTCCAGCCCGACTGACCCGACCCGGCGCCCTGAGTTCCCGGAAACGCCCGACTCCCCACAGGTGTGTGTGTAATTCTGCTCTCCGCGGACCCCAAGCTGCCCCAGGGAAGAGCGGAAACTCCATCAACGGGAACCAAGGCAAAGTGCCTTGGTTCCAGCCCGACTGACCCCGACCGCGGCGCCCTGAGTTCCCGGGAAACGCCCGACTTCCCCACAGGTGGTGTATTCTTGCGTCTCCGCGACCCCAAGCTGCCCCAGGGAAGAGCGGAAACTCCATCAACGGGAACCAAGGCAAAGTGCCTTGGTTCCAGCCCGACTGACCCCGACCCGCGGCGCCTGAGTTCCCGGAAACGCCTCGACTCCCCCCACAGGGTGTGTGTAATTTCTGCGTCTCCGCGACCCCAAGCTGCCCCAGGGAAGAGCGGAAACTCCATCAACGGGAACCAAGGCAAAGTGCCTTGGTTCCAGCCCGACTGACCCCGACCCGCGCGCCCTGAGTTCCCGGAAACGCCTCGACTCCCCCACAGGTGTGTGTGTAATTCTTGCGCTCCCGCGGACCCCAAGCTGCCCCAGGGAAGAGCGGAAACTCCATCAACGGGAACCAAGGCAAAGTGCCTTGGTTCCAGCCCGGACTGACCCCGACCCGGCGCCCCTGAGTTCCCGGAAACGCCCGACTCCCCCACAGACCCCAAGCTGCCCCAGGGAAGAGCGGAAACTCCATCAACGGGAACCAAGGCAAAGTGCCTTGGTTCCAGCCCGACTGACCCCCGACCCGTGCGCCCTGAGTTCCCGGAAACGCCTCGACTCCCCCACAGGTGTGTGTGTAATTCTTGCGCTCCGCGACCCCAAGCTGCCCCAGGGAAGAGCGGAAACTCCATCAACGGGAACCAAGGCAAAGTGCCTTGGTTCCAGCCCGACTGACCCCGACCCGCGGCGCCCTGAGTTCCCGGAAACGCCTCGACTCCCCACAGACCCCAAGCTGCCCCAGGGAAGAGCGGAAACTCCATCAACGGGAACCAAGGCAAAGTGCCTTGGTTCCAGCCCGACTGACCCCGACCCGCGCGCCTGAGTTCCCGGAAACGCCTCGACTCCCCCACAGGTGTGTGTGTATTCTTGCGCTCCGCGACCCCAAGCTGCCCCAGGGAAGAGCGGAAACTCCATCAACGGGAACCAAGGCAAAGTGCCTTGGTTCCAGCCCGACTGACCCCCGACCCGCGGCGCCCTGAGTTCCCGGAAACGCCCGACTCCCCCCCACAGGTGTGTGTGTAATTCTTGCGCTCCGCGACCCCAAGCTGCCCCAGGGAAGAGCGGAAACTCCATCAACGGGAACCAAGGCAAAGTGCCTTGGTTCCAGCCCGACTGACCCCGACCCGCGGCGCCCTGAGTTCCCGGAAACGCCCGACTTCCCCCACAGACCCCAAGCTGCCCCAGGGAAGAGCGGAAACTCCATCAACGGGAACCAAGGCAAAGTGCCTTGGTTCCAGCCCGACTGACCCCGACCCGCGGCGCCCTGAGTTCCCGGAAACGCCCGACTCCCCCACAGGTGTGTGTGGTAATTCTTGCGTCTCCGCGACCCCAAGCTGCCCCAGGGAAGAGCGGAAACTCCATCAACGGGAACCAAGGCAAAGTGCCTTGGTTCCAGCCCGACTGACCCCGACCCGCGCCCTGAGTTCCCCGGAAACGCCTCGACTTCCCCACAGACCCCAAGCTGCCCCAGGGAAGAGCGGAAACTCCATCAACGGGAACCAAGGCAAAGTGCCTTGGTTCCAGCCCGACTGACCCCAACCGTGCGCCCTGAGTTCCCGGAAACGCCCGACTCCCCACAGGTGTGTGTGTAATTCTTGCGTCTCCGCGACCCCAAGCTGCCCCAGGGAAGAGCGGAAACTCCATCAACGGGAACCAAGGCAAAGTGCCTTGGTTCCAGCCCGACTGACCCCCGACCCGCGGCGCCCTGAGTTCCCGGAAACGCCCGACTCCCCCACAGGTGTGTGTGTAATTCTTGCGTCTCCGGACCCCAAGCTGCCCCAGGGAAGAGCGGAAACTCCATCAACGGGAACCAAGGCAAAGTGCCTTGGTTCCAGCCCGACTGACCCCGACCCGCGGCGCCCTGAGTTCCCGGGAAACGCCCGACTCCCCAGGTGTGTGTGTAATTCTTGCGTCTCCGCTGACCCCAAGCTGCCCCAGGGAAGAGCGGAAACTCCATCAACGGGAACCAAGGCAAAGTGCCTTGGTTCCAGCCCGACTGACCCCGACCCGCGCGCCCTGAGTTCCCGGAAACGCCCGACTCCCCCACAGGTGTGTTGTATTCTTGCCTCCGGACCCCAAGCTGCCCCAGGGAAGAGCGGAAACTCCATCAACGGGAACCAAGGCAAAGTGCCTTGGTTCCAGCCCGACTGACCCTCGACCCGCGGCGCCCTGAGTTCCCGGAAACGCCTCGACTCTCTCCCACAGGTGTGTGTGTAATTCTTGCGTCTCCGCGGACCCCAAGCTGCCCCAGGGAAGAGCGGAAACTCCATCAACGGGAACCAAGGCAAAGTGCCTTGGTTCCAGCCCGACTGACCCCGACCCGCGGCGCCCTGAGTTCCCGGAAACGCCTCGACTTCCCACAGGTGTGTGTGAATTCTTGCCTCCGCGACCCCAAGCTGCCCCAGGGAAGAGCGGAAATCCCATCAACGGGAACCAAGGCAAAGTGCCTTGGTTCCAGCCCGACTGACCCTGACCCGCGGCGCCCTGAGTTCCCGGAAACGCCCGACTCCCCCCACAGGGTGTGTGTAATTTTGCGTCTCCGCGACCCCAAGCTGCCCCAGGGAAGAGCGGAAACTCCATCAACGGGAACCAAGGCAAAGTGCCTTGGTTCCAGCCCGACTGACCCCGACCCGCGCGCCCCTGAGTTCCCGGGAAACGCCCGACTCCCCACAGGTGTGTGTGTAATTCTTGCGCTCCGCGGACCCCAAGCTGCCCCAGGGAAGAGCGGAAACTCCATCAACGGGAACCAAGGCAAAGTGCCTTGGTTCCAGCCCGACTGACCCCCACCCGCGCCCTGAGTTCCCGGGAAACGCCCGACTCCCCCACAGACCCCAAGCTGCCCCAGGGAAGAGCGGAAACTCCATCAACGGGAACCAAGGCAAAGTGCCTTGGTTCCAGCCCGACTGACCCCGACCCTGCGCGCCCTGAGTTCCCGGAAACGCCCGACTTCCCCACAGGTGTGTGTGTAATTCTTGCGTCTCCGCGGACCCCAAGCTGCCCCAGGGAAGAGCGGAAACTCCATCAACGGGAACCAAGGCAAAGTGCCTTGGTTCCAGCCCGGACTCGACCCCGACCCGCGCGCCCCTGAGTTCCCGGAAACGCCTCGACTCCCCCCCACAGACCCCAAGCTGCCCCAGGGAAGAGCGGAAACTCCATCAACGGGAACCAAGGCAAAGTGCCTTGGTTCCAGCCCGACTGACCCCCGACCCGCGGCGCCCTGAGTTCCCGGGAAACGCCTCGACTCACAGGGTGTGTGTAATTCTGCGTCTCCGCATGACCCCAAGCTGCCCCAGGGAAGAGCGGAAACTCCATCAACGGGAACCAAGGCAAAGTGCCTTGGTTCCAGCCCGACTGACCCCGACCTGCGGCGCCCTGAGTTCC
>JAJIBD010006281.1:0-19284 GCA_021461705.1 Cryptotis parvus | reverse complement strand
GACCTGGGCTCGAACTGGTTTTGCTCTGTTAATCTGGTCATGAGGCAGTTTCCCAGCGTCTGGACAGCGAAAATAGTGGCTAGTGTGATGGATCGAGTCCCATCCGGCTGCTTCTGGGACCCCCAGAGGTGACGGGCCCACTCCCAAAACCCATCTGCCCTCCTGGGGCCCCATAGTCAGCTGGGCCTGGGGCGAGCCGAGGTTCCAACCTCCCCAGCCGCTTGTGAGGCTCTTCATGCTATGGCTGGCGGCCCCAGGGCAGCTCCTGGGTGGGGGCCACCAGGCTCGACAAAATGGAGGGTTAATGGCCGACCCCCTGACTCCATCTGACGAATTCCCAGGGATTCCCGCCTCTGGGAGCCGCCTACCTGGGCTCGAACTGGTTTTGCTCTGTTAATCTGGTCATGAGGCAGTTTCCCAGCGTCTGGACAGGGAAAATGGTGGCTAGTGTGATGGGCGGAGTCTCATCCGCTGCTTCCGGGACCCCCCAGAGGTGCCGGGCCCCTCCCAAAAACCCATCTGCCCTCTTGGGGGGCCTCATAGTCAGCTGGACCTGGGACAAGCTGAGTTCCCTGGGTCCATTTTTGGATGGAATAGAGAGCCCATCAGTTGGATGGTAGAATTTGCTTTCAGGAGAACAGGATGAGGAGAAGCTTGAGAAAGAGTTTTTTTTTTAAAGTGTTTTTTTTTTAATAAGTATTTTATTATACCACAGTGAGATATACAATTACAAAGATTGTTGCAGGACACCTAAAAGCCTAGGCCTCTGCATCTGCCCTGGATTCATAGATAGGGGGTAGTCTGAATGTGGCAGTCTTATCTGACCATGTATTCTGTACTGGCTGGTATAAATATTCTCTCATGCTACCACAATCATCGTGGGGACTAGCTAGATCTTACCAGCATACTTGCCTGGCCACATTGTATCTCTAAGTAATTAGACCAGGAGAGAAATGCTGTTTGCCTCCAAGCAAGCAAGCATGGCTCCCTGATAACTCAAAGGCAACTAAAATACAAAACTACCGTGAAGTAGATGAAACTCTTGTGACGGCTTGAGAAATATTTAACTGGCATTAGTATTAGTCTTTGGTACAGAGACATGCTATCTCAAGAAACCCCCTTCTCTACCCTATAAAGGCAATTCCAGGCAGATCTTGGCTTAAGATATTAGGTGAGGTGCTGGGAGAAATTATCTGAGGGCATTTGATCCTTCCTGCCAGGGAAGTTACATTTAGCTTATAACTTCTCCCAGCTCTGTGGAGGCTTTTAATTAGCTCTGGGTCCTTGTAAACAACCAGATGGTCTCCTGAAGTTGCTACTTTCTATAAAAGCTATGTTCCTGTTTTCATCTCTAGATAGCCCAGCCCAGAATGGGCTGGGCTAGGGAGATTGGGCGGATTTCTAGCTATAAAATAAGCTGCAAGAAGAAAGAAGCTCTCTCTCTTTTTCCCCTTTGCCATTTCAGCTTCCCTTGGTGTTTTTGCTTCTCCGTCCTCTCCATTCTCTGTTGGGCCTCAACACGTGGTGGCAGCCATCTTGGCCTACACCTGGCTAGGGCCTGGCTGGGAACCCAGAGTCCGGAGATTTTCCCTGCTCTTGGATTGTATATTTGAACCTGTGATAGTAAAAGCCCTTTTAAAACTGCATCGGATTCCTGAGTCTTCATCCATTCCCGCTGGCTTCGGGAGGTAGAAGGGAACTTCGCTTCCCGACACTGTCGAGGGACCCGGCGGGGCGCTCCCCAACAAAAAAGATGTTCATATTTGGGTATTGGCCATACAGTGTTCCAGCACCCATCCCTCCGCCAGTGTCCATTTCCCACCACCAATGTCCCCAATTTCCTCACCCCTCCCAAGCCCGCCTCCATGGCAGGTTCTTTATTTCAGGAAAGAGGTTTCGTTATGGCAGTTTTTGCTTCACATCCTGTGCTTGGGAGCTATTCCTGACTCTGACTTCCCATGGTGTGTGGGCGACCCCGTGGGCTGGAATTGACCCCAAACCTCCAGCACAGCCAGCGTGAGCCAGCCTTGGGCCATCTCGCGGCCTGTGAAAGTCCTTCTTTCTTCCTAGGATGTGTGTATTTCTGCTCTCCCTGGGAGGGTAATGCGCTTTTGGGTCCCCCCACATGGCAATGGCAAGCACCCACATGCCAACATGTGCTTATCTGACTTTTTTTCCCCTTAACCTCAAGGAGTACCCGGAGTAGCTGGATAAAGTGGTTTTGGGAATTATATTTTTTGTGGAGGGTGTGCAAGTGTCTTTCTGTGTGGTGAGAATGCAAGGTCACAATCTGGTTGCAAGGTCACAATCTGGTTGCTTTCCGATTTTTCTAGGTCTATGCTTGGAAGTCCCTGAGTTCTAACTCCTTTTCCTTCTCAGAAGTCTTTCTGTTGTTTTGTTTTGGGGTCACACCTGGTGGTAAGCAGGGCCTCCTCTCAGCTCCTAGGGTGACTTGGGGGACCGCATGGGATGCGGGGGTATCAAACCTGGGGTCGGCCATGTGCAGGCAGCTGCCTTACCCGCTGTCCTGTGTCTCTGGCTTTCCTATGTATTTTTTTTTTTGATAAAGGTCTACGGCCATACCACCCTGAACACGCCTGATTGCGTCTGATAAGGACTTATTCAAAATAATCGGTTTAAATGAAAAGATGTAAGTATCCCTATTATTCCTGACTGCCACCCCTTGGTTTCTTCCCCCAAAGGCTCCAATGTTACTTTTTTTATACTTTCAATAAAACTTTCTAATATTCATGTCTCTAATCTCTATATATTTGAATATACTGTGTGTACTCCCCACCCCCAAACAAACCAATTCTAGTATAATTTCTTTGTTTGGCTGACTAATATTCCATTGCATTATCAAACTAAAATTTATGTTTACATTCTCTTGTTGATGGGAGAATTATCGCCAATACTTTATCATTAAAAAACAATCCTGGGCTGGAGGCGATAGTCTAGCAGGTAGGTAGGGTGTTTGCCTTGCAGCGTGGTCGGCCCATGCCGTCCAGGTTCAATCCCGGAATCCCATATGATCCCTAAGCACCACCAGGAGTAATTCCTGAGTGTAGAGCCAGGAGAAACCCCTGAGCATTGCCAGGTGTGACCCCCCTCCCCCGCAAAAAAAAAAAAAAAACAAATCCTCTGTGGCCCAAGGGAGGTAGCCTAAGGACCGGAGGCCATGCTTTTCATGTGGGAGCCCTGGTTTTGATCCCCAGAACCTCTTGGTCCTCTGAGCACTGCCAGCTGTTCCCCCATAAAAATAAATAAGAGCCCCCCCACTGTCTAAATAGCCTTTGATAAAAGCCATTTCAGCTCTTCTGAGTTTCTCTGAAGGATATATTTCCAACATAACATTATTGCATCTGCCTTGCTGAGTTCATAGCTCTGGTGGGAATTGCCCCTCTCCACCCCCCGCCCAGGTGTTGGTCACACCAGGCAGTGCTCAGGGCCTGCCGGCTCTGTGCTCAGGGGTCACTTGTGGAGGAAGTCGGGCCTATATGGAGCCATGGAGCCATCCTAAGGCTTTTCACCGCTCCCGGAGTTCTCCTTAGGGCTGAAAAGCAGAGCTGTTTCACTTACAAAATTGCAGTTTGTTTGTGCCTGCTAAAAGCAAAATTGGAGTTACTGCTGACTTTTCCCAGACAGCAATCTTTCCAGCGTCCTCAAGCACACACCAGGCCATGGCTCTGGCTTCTAGTTTAGCAATTTTTGCTGAAATTGCTAAATGGCTCCAGACTTTGGGCCAGTTGCAGTGACCTTTTCCCCCTAAAATCAGAAGTAAAAAAAACCGTCTCAGCGCTGAAAGCCAGTTTCCCTCTCTCTGTAGCTCCAACAGTTGCAGTTCTCAAACGTGGCCGAAAGATGGCAGCAGACGCAAATGATTCTATCTGGCTCACAGACCCTGGTGACTTCCGAGGACCCTCAAAACCCTCATCCTGCTGCAGCTTCTTGGGCTTTTCCTCCGGGCCTGAAGCTCATCATCTTTGGTAGAACGTGATGTCAAGGAGGAAGCCACAGATGGGGAAGGAAACAGAAGTCAACAAATCAAAGAACACCGAGAAAAGGAGAGAGAAGACTGTGCTTGCATGTCGGGCTGGCTGACTCTGCGGCGCTGCCTACAGAGACCAGCTCCGCTTCCTGCCCCAGCTTAGTTCAGAGGTTCCCACCCGGGCATCTCGGGCACAGGGTTGGGAAGCAGGAGCACGGCTAATTGGGGGTCCCTTAGCTAAGGTCTCTAGCCCTGAAGCGCTTTGTTAAGGGCCTTTGCACACCGTCTGTGGTTTGGCTCATGACCTTCATCTTCTGTGATGAAGATGGAGAGATATGTGTCCAGGTAAAGGTCAGTGGTTGGTGCCTGGGGTGAGGCCTCCACCCAGTATGGCTGGTTCTCATCACCCCATGACCCACAACGCTTCTTGGCTCTCACGGACTGTGTCTTGGTTCCGGTTGCTCTTAGATTCCGCTCAGCGCTGTGTGAACGCGCCAGATACAGGGAGAAGGTTTGAGTGACAACCGGGTTATGATATTGTGACAGCCAGGTGCTTGGTGGAGAAGGAGGATGTCCAGAAATGTTAATAAGACTCTAGTCTTCACTTCAGCCAGACTCGGGAGCGGGGAGGGATATGAAAAACAGAAGGAAGAGGCAAAGCAATAAAGGAAATGGAAATTTTGAGCTGTTTGGCGAGCCGACACTCGGCAAAGCACTAAGGAAATGAATTGGAGAAAGGCACAAAGCCTAGCTTTCAAAGACCAGAAATTTCCTGGGGGGCAGAGAAAGGGCAGCTCTGTCCGATAAAGCAATCTTTTCCTTACCTTTCGCAGATGCCCGGAATATTAACTATAAGGATGAGAAAAGTGTCCAGCTTCACACAGCTCCTCCAGCTGGCCGGCCCTTTGGCAGAGCGCTGGGTGGTGCAGGCGGCAGGCAGACCTGTCAAAAGGCGGCAGAATGATGGAGCTCTTTGTCTCTCTCCAGTAAAGTGGATAACGGCCAACGCTTATCGGCCACTTAATGAAGGCTGACTTCTGTGCCAAGTTCTGCTCATCTAGTTCTACATTTAGAACTTGAATCGACTCTACGAGTTAGCTTCTGTGCTTACCCCCCATCTTATAGAGGAGGGCGCTGAGGTTCTGGGAGGTTCTGGAACTTGCCAGAGGGTTCCACACTGGGAACTGGTCCTGCTTAGAAGCTAGGATTCTGGTCCAGGAGCTCCTACTGCCCTCAGGATGAAGCAGGAAGCCTTCTGTTGCTGTGTCCAAGGAAAAACATGCTCTGAGTTTTGGAAAAGTCACTTATCACTTCACTTATCATCACTTATCTTCCCATTGTTCATCGATTTGCTCGAAGCGGGCACCAATAACGTCTGTATGTCCTGTCTCGTGCTAGTGTAGCTCAAGGGCATCTGCTTGCTCCAGGTCAAACCATTCATTCAGGTCATGGGAACAAGGTCTATAATTGTTACTGGGTTTTGACATATCAAATACGACATGGGTAGCTTGCCAGGCTCTGCCGCGGGTGGGATACTCTTGGTAGCAGGCTCTCAGTTCGTGCATTTACTGATGAACTGGGGAGAGATTGGCTTTTCTCTTGGGTAGAGTTCTGACGAGCTGTGGAGTCTGGATGTTGAAAATGGCGGCCCTCATGGTGTGGGGGTTCCTCTGGCTTCTTTGGAGGCTCTAATGGGATGATGGGCCAGGGTTAGAACCCGCCTTCCCTCCCGGATGCCTCATGATCAGCAGAGCATAGGGTGAGCCGGTAGGTAGCAGCTCTGCCCCGTGTATCTGTGGAAAAGTCAGAAAAATCGGGGCTGGAGCGATAGCCTAGCGGGTAGGGTGTTTGACTTGCATGTGGCCGGCCCATGCTGGGCCGGGTTCGATCCCTGGCATCCCATATGGTCCCCCGAGCACCGCCAGGAGTAATTCCTGAGTGCAGAGCCAGGAGAAACCCCCTGAGCACTGCCGGTGTGACCCAAAAAGCAAAAAAAAAAAAAAAAAAAAAAGAAAAAAAAAAAGAAAAAATTGCACTGCGTCCATCCTCCATGTAGACAAGTGTCTTCATCCTTACTATCACTTTCCCTTCTCTGTGGGCCACCCCGCCACCCTTGGGAACACTTGGATTGCCCCAGAGATATCCTGGGACATGAGGGAGGTTTTGAGGGGCGTAGGGACTAGAAAAGGGAAATGATCGGCCCCACGTGCAGTTGTGTGGGTAGTGTGGCTTTCAGCGACCCACAGCTGGGCACCGCTGGAAGCTTCGTAGCATCGGGAGTGGCTTACTCTTTGCCTTGGGAAGGGTGAAGGTGTTTAGAGAAGAACAGAACAGAAAGAGCGCTGCCGTGGCCACATTAAACATTTTTTGCAGCAAACCGGTTTGTGGTGCTCCTGAGGCCCCTGACAACCAGGTAGAAAGTGGTGGGTCCTCTAGGGGCGATGCCCAGGTGGCACGGGCTGGAGTCCTGCCGCTCATAGGAACCTGCGAGGAGCAGGGAGCTCCCGCCAGGCTTCAGGTGCGGCGCCAGGGAACCAGTTTCCGACCCACTGAAACCATGAAGGGTTTTGGACCTGTGCGGAAATGTCAGCTGCCACCCTGGCCTCTGCCTCTGCCCAGGGGAAGCCCCTCTGCCCACCACCTGATTGGCACGGGCTGGGCAGTTGGAGGCTGGGCTGGGTGCAGCAGGCTGAGGAGTGGACGGTGGAATTTATTCTCAGCTAGGCCGTGAAGGAAAGAGGTCACCAGGAGAGGTCACCAGGGAGTCCGTGGGAGGGAGGGAGGGTCTCAGCGAGGGCTGTGGTACCAAGTGGGGGACTGGATGTAGGGTGAGTACGGCTGAGACCGACCGGTGGAGAAAAGAGGCCCGAGAAGCCGTGGAGACAAGGGAAGCTGCGCAGGTCGGTCCAGGAGGAAGCCAGGGTGTGAATCCAGCCTGTGCTCCTCCAGACCACCCACCAGACCACCAGGCCACGCCCCATCAACCAGACCCCGCCCACCAGCCTTCCAGGCTCCGCCCACCACCAACCAGACTCTGTCCACCGGCCTGTCAGATCCCGGCTGCCACCCCATAGACTCCATCCACCAGCCCACTGGCTCCACCCACCATCCGTCAGACTCGCCCACCAACCTTCCAGGCCCTGTCTGCCACTCATAGACTCCGCCCACCAGCTCACGACTCCACCCACCATCCATCAGTCTCCACCCACCAGCCTTCCTTGCCCGTCTGCCACCCCCATACACTCCATGGACCAGCCCACCAGGCTCCGCCCACCATCAACCAGACTCCGCCCACCAGCCTTCCAGGCCCATCTCCCACCCCATAGACTCCATCCACCAGCCCACCAGGCTCCGCCCACCATCAACCAGACTCCGCCCACCAGCCTTCCTGGCCCTGGCTGGCACCCCATAGACTCCGCCCACCAGCCCACAGGCTCCGCCCACCACCCATCAGATTCCGTCTATCAGCCTTCCAGGCCCATCTGCCACCCCATAGACTCCATCCACCTGCCCACCAGGCTCCGCCCACCATCAACCAGACTCCCCCACCAGCCTTCCTGGCCCTGGCTGGCACCCCATAGACTCCGCCCACCAGCCCACAGGCTCCGCCCACCATCAACCAGACTCCGCCCACTAGCCTTCCAGGCCCATCTGCCACCCCATAGACTCCATCCACCAGCCCACAGGCTCCCGCCACCATCAACCAGACTCCGCCCACCAGCCTTCCTGGCCCTGGCTGGCACCCCATAGACTCCGCCCACCAGCCCAAGGCTCCGCCCACCATCCATCAGATTCCGTCTATCAGCCTTCCAAGGCCCCATCTGCCACCCCATAGACTCCATCCACCAGCCCGCCAGGCTCCTCTCACCTTTGCAGCCATATGTGCCTTTCTTCTTGGAGAGCGAGAGAGAGAGAGAGAGCGAGAGAGATATTCCTAGCATTTAGTGCAGGCCTAACACTTATCCTTTATTCCCCGCCCCTTTTTGCCTGCTCTGCACTTCGTCTTTCTTCCTCCGGCCCCCAGCATCTGTTTCTGCGCCCCTTTCCTCCCCAGCACCTGCCGTGGCTCCTCTCCCGCCAGGCTCTCCAACACCTGCTTTCCGAGGGCTTCCCGGCCGCGCCCTGTTTTGCGGATGACCCTCCGCGTTCCTCCCGATGGCCCCTCACCGGGAGAGCTGCCCCGGGCTCGCACCCACCTGTCCTGGGGTCTCCACCCGAGAGAAGATGGAAAGGCGGGGGTGGGGACCGCAGGAACCCCACCTGGCTGCTTCTCTGCGGCCACGCGGCAGTGAGGGCCCTTGAGGTTCTGGGCCGGGGTTAGAAGAGTAGCTGCAGGAGAGGGCGGCAGGGCTGCTGGTGACTGACGCGACCCTCTCCCACCGTGCCCCTCTGGGCCGGGCTCCAGGCCAGCTCCTGGTGGGCCCTCCGCTCTCACTGTCTGAGGGGCTGATGTGTCTGCACCCCCACGGACCTGGCGACTCCCTGGTGGCTGCTTTCTCCAGGAAGGTGCTGTCTTGAGAGTCAACGCCAGCGTCCTGCCGTCCCTTCTAGTTAGGCTGATGCAGGAGACAGAGGAGGGAGGTCCTCCGGCATCTGCTCTGCTGGCCCTGCTGCGGTGGGACAGGCCCTAGGGTTCCCGGGGGCTGCAATTGCTCTGCTCTGCTGGCCCTGCTGCAGTGGGACGGGCCCTAGGGTTCCGTGGGCTTCGATTGCGCCTGAAGCACTTTCCAGCCCTTCTGAGCTCTGCAGTGGGGTGGGGAGCGGGTCTCCGGAGCAGAGTTGAGCTGTAAGACCCTGGCGCCCCTTACTCTTCCTTTCCCAGTATTTGCTTCACTTTCCGTCTAATTCTAGTCCAAACCCTCCCCCTTCCACCCCATCAACTCTCAGACCTCTCAAAAGAATTCCTCCTGGGGCCAGCACAATAGTCCAGTGGGGAGAGCGTTTGCCTTGCACTCGGTCGACCTGGGTTTGATTTCCAGCAGTTATTGAAGCAGTCTTGAAGCCCTAGCTAATCAGGGTGTAAACTCAGAAGATCCTCCGTGAGCTGTATTATGGATTCACTACCAGGATCTCACCATTCTACAAGTGATCATCAGTGTAAAGAGAGGGCTTCGACAGGGAGATACCATTTCACCGAAACTCTTCAGTGCCACCCTTGAGAACGTCATTTGACAACCGGAATGGGAAGGAATGGGAGTGAAGATAGATGGTTGGCAACTACACCACCTCTGCTTCGCTGATGATGTCATTCTAATAACACCAAATATCATCCAAGCAGCATGAATGCTGGCTGACTTTGTGAGTGTGGAAAGGTCGGACTGCAGCTGAATTTCAAGAAGACAATGTTCATGAGAAATGGACTATTTACTGACATTCCATTTGCTCTCAATGGAATGAACATCTCCAAATGCAGCAGTTATGTGTACCTAGGTCGAGAACTCAACATGATGAACGACCTAGCACCTGAACTACACAGGAGGAAAACAGCAGCATGGAACGCCTTCAAGAACATTGAGGAAGTGGTCAAGAAGATGAAGACTCTCCGGCTCCAGGCACAAACTTTTTGACTCCACTGTTCTTCCAGCACTAACATGCACCTCAGAGACCTGGGCCCTACGAAAACAGGATGAGAATGCTAATCGGGTAGCCCAGAGAGGAATCGAAAAAAGTCATGCTTGGATTATCACGCTTCACTAAGTGAGAGAAGGAATCCGGATTTACAACCTCCATTGAGGATCAAGAATCAGGGATCTAATCTCTTTTGCAAAGATGATGAAAATCAGATGAGCCGGATATGTGATGAAATTTAGGGATGACCGCTGGACTAGAGCTGTTCTTTTGGATTCCACGGGACGTCAAAAGAATGCGTGGATACCCCCTTACGAGATGGTCAGACTTCTTTGTCAAAACCCTGAATGAATGGTTTGAGACTCTTCATGTTCCTGGAGTGAGCAGATGCCATTGGGCTACACTTGGACAAATGGAGACGTTACTGGCGCCTGCTTGAGCAAATTGATGAACAACGGGAAGATAAGTGATAAGTGACTTTTTTTTTTGCTTTTCGGGTCACACCCAGCGATGCTCTCAAGGGTTACTTCTGGCTTTGCACCAGGAATTACTCCTGGTGGTGCTTGTGCTTTCTTTTTTTTTTTTTTTTTTTGGGTCCACACCCGGCGACGCTCAGGGTTACTCCCTGTCTCTGCACTCAGGAATTACTCCTGGCTGTGCTCGGGGGACCATATGGGATGCTGGGGATCGAACCCGGGCCGGCGCAGGTAGGCCACGAGCAAGGCAAACGCCCCTACCCGCTGGGCTATCGCTCCGGCCCGGTGCTTGTGGGACCATATGGGATGCTGAGGATCGAACCCGGGTCAGCCAGGTGCGGCTACCTGCTGTGCTATAGCTCTGGCCTCCACCTGATCACTTTAAATCTCCGCCTCCTGGAATAGGTATCCAATCAGGATGTAGAATGGGCTGGCTGGGGGTGGGATTTGCTAGATTAAAGGAGGCCAGTCCCAGCAAGGCTCAGAAGCCTACTTGCTCTCTTCCCTTTGGAACAAGCGTCCCTGTGACCCACCACTCTCCCCATGGGACCTTCAGGTACCTCAGGGCCAGATGGGGTCAGAACGAGATAGGGCTGAACGCCCCAGACGGGATAAAATGCTGAACCCGGGACTCTCACCCACGCCGCAGGTGCTGTGGCTGTAGAGAAGGAAACCTGGGACCAGGCAACAGGATCTGTTGGGTACAGTTGGGAGCCCAGCAAAGGTGTGAGCACGGGCTGTGGTCCACTCGGCAGGCCGTGGCCATCTCCGGAAAAGCGTACACGGGTAGAGAGCGGTGCAGGGACGGGACCCGTGACGTTTATGGGAGGCGAGAGTTTGCATGGTCAGGGAAGTTGTACACGGGATGGACAGCGTTAGGGTCAGGGCCTGGATGGCGTTCACGGGTAACCGAGAGGCCCGGCCATCTGGGAGGGACCCGGAACCCCAGTACAGGAAACTACCTTTCAATCCTCTGAGTTTTGTGAGTAAATCTTTAATACAGTTCTCAAAAACCCACCAGCACAGGAAAATCCAGTTTGGCGTTAAGAAGCTCGCTGGCCCCTTGCGTAGGGATTTGACTTAACCATGTTTTGGACGTGGATGTGTGAGTCCTGATGAAACCTCGTTGTGTATTGAGCAGAGACTGAAGTTCTTCTCTGTGGCGCCACGCTCCGAGCCCAGTGACGGGCTCAACTTCTGGGATTTGCACCCAGCTGAAGACAGGAGCCTGCGCTGGGCTGAGGTTGGCTGCTATGGTGAAGACAGCTTTCGCTCAGGCTTGGGGTGTCAGCGAGGAGGGAGGTTGTTTTCCACAACATCAACCTCAAGAGCCGGGGATGCTCCTTAAACAACCTGCTATGGATTGACCATGAATTTATTTAAGTCCTCCCTGAGCCTGTTTATGTTTCATTAAGCTCTTTTATTGATCCCTCTTAATTTTCTCTTTGCTGATTTACTCTGGGCCTTGACTTCACAGCACCTCTCCCCTGCCTCTGTCTCAAGGGTTTCCAAGGTGTGTCTGCACCCTGGGCCCAGAGCCAAGTGGCCGAGTTTGCAGAATCGTCCTCTGTAAGATTTTATGACACACCTCATCTCGAGTCAGCATTTGTAATCCATTTCCCTTGTAAATCGAGTGCTTCTGCAGGCCAGGGGCTGTGCAGAGTGTTTTCAAATACAGTTTTCGAGCCAGAGAGATAGTACAGATGTGAAGGTGCTTGCCCTGCACACAGCTGACCCAGATTCAGGCTCTTGCCCTGCACACAGCTGACCCAGTTCAGGCTCTTGCCCTGCACACAGCTGACCCAGGTTCAGGCTGTTGCCTTGCACACAGCTGACCCAGGTTCAGGCTCTTGCCTTGCACACAGCTGACCCAGGTTCAGGCTCTTGCCCTGCACACAGCTGACCCAGTTCAGGCTCTTGCCCTGCACACAGCTGACCCAGTTTAGGCTCTTGCCCTGCACACAGCTGACCCAGTTCAGGCTCTTGCCCTGCACACAGCTGACCCAGTTCAGGCTCTTGCCCTGCACACAGCTGACCCAGTTCAGGCTCTTGCCCTGCACACAGCTGACCCAGGTTCAGGCTCTTGCCCTGCACACAGCTGACCCAGGTTCAGGCTCTTGTCTTACACACAGCTGACCCAGGTTCAGGCTCTTGCCCTGCACACAGCTGACCCAGTTCAGGATCTTGTCTTACACACAGCTGACTCAGGTTCAGGCTCTTGCCCTGCACACAGCTGACCCAGGTTCAGGCTCTTGCCCTGCACACAGCTGACCCAGTTCAGGCTCTTGCCCTGCACACAGCTGACCCAGGTTCAGGCTCTTGCCCTGCACACAGTTGACCCAGTTCAGGCTCTTGCCCTGCACACAGCTGACCCAGTTCAGGCTCTTGCCCTGCACACAGCTGACCCAGGTTCAGGCTCTTGCCCTGCACACAGCTGACCCAGGTTCAGGCTCTTGCTCTGCACACAGCTGACCCAGGTTCAGGCTCTTGCCCTGCACACAGCTGACCCAGGTTCAGGCAATTATCTTACACACAGCTGACCCAGGTTTGATCCCTGGCTCTGAATAAGGTCCCTTAGCCCCACCAGTAGTGATCCTTGAGCAGTACTGGGTGGGACCCCCCTCTCTCCCCAAATAAGAGCTGAAATGCAATTTGATTTAACTTACTTCAACTTAGGGAAGCTTTGCCAACCTCCATCCTAGCACTGGGGTCTGGAGGGGCTTAAATTTCAACGCATTAGATTTGCAGCTTGTCACAGGGGCACAAGCGATGGATCTGGGGCAAAGCCATTACCCCTTTGACATCATGCCCCGGAATGTCTCTGAGGTAATCTGAGTGTTCCTGAGGGTGGTGGGGTGGCCTACAGAGACGGGCAAGTGATAGAAAGGGGAGGATGGAAGCAGTGCGATTTTTCACTTTTCCAAAACTCAGTTTTTTCTTTGTCCTTGGACCTCAGGGGTGGGCACGATGATACTCTGGGGCGCAGGTGATGCTGGGTATTGAATCTAGACCTCCGGTATGCAAAGCATGAGCTAAGGCCTTTGAGCTATCTCTCCAGCTCTAAACTTTATTCAGGCTTGGCTAACCTGGCAGTGCTCAAAGCTTATTCCCTGGCTTTGTGCTCAGGGATCACTCTCGGCAGGGCTCAGGGGGCCATATGTGATGCTGAGAATTACACTTGGGTGGGTGCTATGCAAGACAAGCGCCTTATCTGTTGTCCCAGTTCTCCAGCCTTTAAAATAGGGCGGAGTGATAGCACACAGTGAGGGTGTTTGCCTTGCTCGTGGCCAACTTGGGACCGATCCTCGGCATCCCCTAAGGTCCCCCCATGCACTGCCAGGAGTATTCTTGAATGCAGAGCCAGGAGTAACCCCTGAACATAGCCAGGTGTGACCCAAAAAAAAAAAAAAATGAGTAATTGACTGCCACTTTCCTTTTTATTGCGTGTTGCTGCTGCTGCTTTGATTTGGTTTCTGTGCTTGCACTTTCGTTGGTTGCTATGCTGGAGTGCTTTTGGAGGTGGTCCTTGTGGGGCTTGTCCATTGGTGCTGATGCATCAGAGAACACACACGGTGTTCTGTGCTAGGGACTCTGCATGTCAGTGCAGCTGGGATCACCCTCAGCGCATGGATGATGCTGGGGATCAAACCCACTGCTTCGGGGTCCTGAGGCAGCTCCTCTACCTCTGATACACCCCTCGGCCTTGTATGTTATCTCCACATAAATCAAGAAATAAAATGCTGTCAGCTCCCTGGAACCTCCCTCCTGGCTGCTTCAGGTCTCTGGCTCATCAAAGCAAATGCTATTTTGACTTGTAGTAAAATAACATGGATTCATTTGCTTGTTTTTGAACTTGATAGCATGGAATCAGACTGTCTTAGCGAGTCCTTTAGGACAGGGTTTTTATTTTTCACTTGGCATTACATCGTGAGGATCATTAATGCCCACAAGGCATGTAGTGACTGTTTGATTTTCTTTGCTGTGTAGATTTTTGTGGTGTGCATAAGTTACTATGTATTTGCTCTATGAACGATGGGACACTTGATTCTTGTGTGTTTGGTGCAGCTAATGCACTATGTCTATGAGCATTCTGGCATGCTGCCTACTTATTTATTTAGGCTTTTTGAGTCACACCCCGCAATGCTCAGGGGTTATTCCTGGCTCTGTACTCAAATTACTTTTGGCAGCGCATGGGGACCATATGGGATGCTGGGGATCAATCTCAGGTTGACTGTGTGCAAGGCAAATGCCTTCCCCGCAGTGTTCTCCCCTCATTTATTTATTTATTTTGCTTTTTTGGGTCACATCCAGCAATGCTCAGGGGTTACTCCTGGTGGTGCTCTGGGCACCATCTGGAAGCTTGGGATTGAACCTGGGTAGGCTGCCTGTAAGGCAAACCCCTACCAGTTGGACTATCGCTCCAGCCCCAAATGACTGAGTTTTTTTTTTCTTTCTTTCTGGATCACACCCAGCAATGCTCAGGGGTTACTCCTGGCTCTGCATTCAGAAATTACTCCTGGAGATGCTTGTTGGGACCACTGGGATGCTGGGGATCAAACCCGGTTGGTCGCATGGAAGCCAAATGCCCTACCCGCTGTACTATCGCTCCGGCCCCCACGTTTCTTTTTCAGTCGTGTTTAGATGGTGCTGGCAATCCAATCTAGGGACTCACATATGCAAGGCAAGTTTCCTACCACTGAGTCCAAATTGAAGTCTGTATTTTGCTATAGGGGATTGAACTCAGGTCTAATGTGTATAAGGCAGATGCTTCACCATTGAGCTAACTCTCTCAACAACAAACTCTTAATATTTAAATCTGTTTTGCAGTGCTGGGAATTGAACCCAGAATTTCATGAATGCAGTGATAGTGCTTTGCCACTGGGCTGTTTCCTTAGCCTTAATGTATCTCACACATGTGAAGCAAAGGAGTGGTATTGCTGGTTTATTTGGTACATGTATGTTGGCTTTAACTGAGTCTGGTAGATTTCCAAAGTTGCTGAACCAGTTCAAATTTCCACCAGTGATCTATGAGAGTTCCATCTGTTCCTCATTCCAACGAAGTATGGTTTCAATTATCTTTCTCATTTTAGTCATGTTTTCAGTGGTCAATGTATCAAACTATGGTTTGAAGTTGCATTTTACCAGCTGAGCAGCATTTTATGTTTACTAGCATTTAAATAATCCTTTTCGGTGAAGTAGTTACTGGATGCTTTTATCTGGTTTTCTACTTGCTTACATTTTCCTTATTAATTTGTATGAGCTCTTTATATAGTCTGACAATGAATCCTTTGAGAGATAAATGTATTATGTATCTTTTTCTCCTGTGGTTTACTTTTCCTCTTAACAGAAACCCTTAATTTAATGTCGTCTGATTCATGACCATCCGGCCCCAGTCCCTGATGATCAGTGTTTCTAGTGTCCTACTTGGAATGTCTTTGCTAATCCCAAAAGCATGGACGCCTTCTCCAATGGTATTTTCTAGAAGTGTTGCTTTACCTTTCACACCTCAGATAAACATGCATTTATTTATTTTTATTTTAAAAATATTTTATTATACCACCGTGAGATATGCAAATACAAAGATGTTCATATTTGGGTTTCAGTCATGCAGTGTTCCAGCACCCATCCCTCCACCAGTGCCCATTTCCCACCACCAATGTCCCCAATTCGTTTCCCCCTCCCCAAGCCTGCCTCTATGGGAGGTTTTTTTTTTATCTCTTTTCTCTCTTTTCTCTCTCTTCCTTCTCTCACATTGTGGATTCCATTACATACATGTAGAGGTTATCATGTGTATCTTTTTTGCCTATATTCAATGCTTAGTTCTAGGCTGGTATTATCATTTTAGATGATTATTAGTGCACTGTTCCCTCCTCAAACAATGCATTTAGAGTTGAGTTTTTTGGCATGGTGTGACACAGGAGTCAAGATTTATTTTTGCATTGTTGTGTTGTCTTTGTCATAAGTTGCATGATCATATATGTGGAGATCTGGTTTGGGACTTTGTATCTGTAGGCATTGGTCTTTGTTTATCCTTGTATCAATACAGCACAGTCTGAAATGGTGTGGATTTATAAAATGTCTTTTTTATTCATTTCATTTTTTATTTTTTTTCTTTTGATCTCACCCAGCAATGCTCAGGTTTTACTCCTGGCTCTGCGCTCAGGAATTACTCCTGGCACTGCGTAAGGGATCCTATGGGATGCCGGGATCGAACCTGAATCGACTGTACACAAGGTAAATGCCCTCCCCCTTGTGCTATTGCTCCAGCCCTCCGACCATTTTTATGTATATTGCTTGAAATTAAAAATTATACATGCAACTTGTGTGCAATTATTTTCTCACACAAGTATGACATCTTATTTATTTATTTTTTTTTTTGCTTTTTGGGTCACACCGGGCGGTGCTCAGGGGTTACTCCTGGCTCTGCACTCAGGAATTACTCCTGGCAGTGCTCGGGGACCATATGGGATGCCGGGATCGAACCCAGGCTGGCACAAGCCGGCCGCATGCAAGGCAAACACCCTACCCGCTGGACTATTGCTCCGGCCCCCTGACAATTTTTTTTTAAAAAAAATTTAAACACTGTGATTTACAAAGTTGTTCACAGTACAGTTGTTTCAGTCGTTTGATATTCCATCACCAATCCCACCACCAATATGCCCTTATCACCACCTAAACCCCTTGTTTCCCCACCCACCCCCCCATCCCCATGCCTGCTCCCTTAGCAGGCACTAATTATATTGCTGATTAGAAAATAGATTTCAGAATGGTATTGCTAAAGTTATGATCTTTTTTATTGGATTGTACATGCGAGTTGGGCCATCTGTGTTATTGTTTCACTTATGCGCTTATTAAACGGAGTAGACTTCTACTCAATTTTTAACAAAGATGTTCATATTAATCTCTTATAATGTTCAATAATCAAACCCAACAATTGCTGTCCAAGTTGTTGTCCACAACTTGGACAACAATTTTTAAAAATTTTCCCTATCTCTGCTTGAGCCTGTCTAATCAGATAGCCACTAGTTAATTTTGTATTGTTTGTTATGCCTAGTCTGCTGGATCTATGGTAGAGAAAGAGTTTCTTGGAAGAAGGTTAATGAGGATTGTTCAATCTCCCAATGGAACGATCGGGTCATTGAGCCCTTTGTATAAGAAATTACTGATATGTTGTTACAGAGTAGGCATTATGACTACCTATTTCGCTATTGGGTGCCTTTTACTTACATCTATAAAATCTAATGTAATATTGGTTTAATGGTATTCTAAAGCTTGAGATGCCATACGGCTGTGCACCCCAGAAATTGTAGAGATTATTCAACCATGGTCTCTTTGGGAGATTTATATAGGAGTCTCTGGATCATGTCTGCTGATGAGATTACTTTGGTGCCTGAGGCAGTTCATGGGCATGACCATCGGGCTTTCTGGAGGACAGGGAGATGGGGGCAGGGTCCCCCACCTGCAGCTCTCTGAAAGCCTGGAGAGTTCAATCAAAGAAAGCACATACCTGGAGTTTTCAACGGATTTACTCATGGGTGGGGACTAGGTCCAGCAGTGGATTCTGGCCCGGAGCATGTCGGTGACTGTGAGTATAAAATCTTGACTGTAGTGTAAGTTAAGACATAAATGCTGGATTTAGATGACTACAAGAGTATGCTACCCGCACAGCAGAGCCTGGCAAGCTACCCGTGTCATATTTGATATGCCAAATACCAGTAACTATTATAGACCTCATTCCCATGACCTGACGGAATGGTTTGAGGCTCTTTATGTTCCTGGAGCAAGCTGATGTCCTTGGCTCTACTAGCATGAGACAGGACATATGGAGATGTTACTGGGGCCCGCGGGCAAATCGATGATGAACGGGAAGACAGTAGTGTAAGACCTCCAGCTTTGCTTTCCTTTTCAGTATGTTTTGGGATTATTAGGTTGTTTGTTTTTTAGGTGATACATAGGGGTCATTCCTGGTGGCGCTCAGAGGAGGAGGCCGTGGCAGATGGTACCCAGGGCCCCACATGCAATGCCTGCACCCCTGTTCTCAGAGCTATATTCCTGGCTCCTGTTTGTTTTTAACTTTCTGAATTTCCATGTGCATTTTATTTTTTTATTTTTTTTCTTTTTTTTTTTTTTTTTTTGTGTGGTTTAATATTTTTTTTATTTTTTTAATAATTTTTTTTTTAAATATTTTATTACACCTCCATGTGATATACAATTACAAAGATGTTCATGTTTGGGTTTCCGTCATACAGTGTTCCAGCACCCATCCTCTCCACCAGTGCCCATTCCCAACACCAATGTCCCCACTTCCCTCCCCCCTCCCCCAGCCCGCCTCTATGGCAAATTCTTTATCTCTTCTCTACACATTGTGGATTGCAATACATACATTCAGAGATCATCATGTATATCTTTTTCCTATATTCAATGCTCAGTTCTAGACTGGTATTATCATTTTTGACAAATATTAGCACACTGTTCTCTTCTCTGTCCTACCCAACCACTGATTCCCACATGTTTGTGGAAGATTCCACCTTTTTTTTTTTATTGAAAGATGCTAGGTAGAGCTTTGGTTCTACAGTGTTCCAACACGCACCCTCCGCCCAAACCCATCTCCCATCACCAATGACCCCACCTCCCTCCCGCCTCCCGCACCTCAACCACTTGGCGAGTTCTGTATGTCATTTCTTTCCTCTTTATATCTCCTTCCCAACAAACTTTCCTGCTCTTCGTTGACTGCAATGCATTAAAAGACATTACTGTTTCACTATTTTAGTGGACCAGCGCGCTTGCGTCGCACCTGGGCTCCCGAACTGGCTTTGCTCTGTTGATCTGGTCTGAGGCGCTTCGCAGGCCCGACAGCAAACATGGTGGCTAGTGTGGTGGGCGAGTCACATCTGGCTGCTTCGGGACCCCTCAGAGGCGACGGGCCCACTCCCAAAACCCATCTGCCCTCCTCGGGGTTCCATGGTCAGCTAGGGCCCGGCGCAGGCCGAGCGCCAGCCTCCCCAGCCGTCCGTGGAGGCCCTGGCTGGCCCGTGGGCAGCTGGCCGGCAGGGCCACCAGGTCCGCCAAGATGGAGGGGGAAGGGACGACCACGCCTCCACTGGCGACTTCCCAGTGATTCCCCGCTTCTTGGAGCCGCTACCTGGGCTTGAACTGGCTTTGCTCTGTTGATCTGGTCTGAGGCCGTTTCGCGGCGTCCGGACAGCAAAAACATGGTGGGCTAGTGTGGTGGGCGAAGTCACATCTGGCTGC
>JAJIBD010006280.1:0-115310 GCA_021461705.1 Cryptotis parvus | reverse complement strand
AAAACAACAGGATATGCCCCCAAAAAACGTTGAGGTTCTTTTAAAAATCGTCATTCATTAGACAAAATCAAATTTATACTACAATTATATGGACAGAGAATTTTTTTAGCTACTGTAAGAATTTTTTAGCTCTAATTTAGCTAAAGGATTTATAGCTGTAATATTTTAATTGTTGTAATAAAATTTCAAATCAAAATGATTTGATGGGTAATCACTGTTGCCACAGAGAGACAAAAATGTGTCTTCTACATAGAGCCAATAAAAAGGGGGAAAGGGTAAAGTGCTCAAAAATATATAGTTCAAAAATAAGCACAGAGAGATAGGTTAGGAGTTTTAAAGTGCATGCCTTGCACACAGCTGAGCCCAGGACCACAGGGTTCCCAGAGCATTACTCAGTGACCACAAAGACCTGGTTAGGGCCAAGAGGCTCCCAAACAGGAGGGCCCAGAGAAGCGCAGGCAGCACAGAGGCGGAGCGGCTCCACATCCTAGCGCCCTTGCACTGAACCACTGCCAGGCTGGCTGAGAATCACTAGAAGGGGGCTCCAGGACACCACTTGGGAGAACCCCACCACCCACAAAAAAAAAAAAAACTGACATTTCTCTCAAGTATAAGAAACACAGTTTTCTCTCTCTGGAACACAATTTTTCTGTGACTGGGATATCCGATCAACATATAGGCAAAGCAAGTATATTACCTATGAGACAAGAATGACAGCTGCAGAAATTGCTGAATGCTCCTGCTAGTAAAGAAATAATAGTTACATTTCCTAGAGCAACAGACAGTTTAGGATGTCAGGAGCAGTTTAAAGCCTCTAGGATCAAGTAATATTGTCTGAGTCACTACTTTGTTACTTGTGTGGGAGTGTAGCAAAAGGATTATTGCTAATCCTTTAACTGTGAATAATGATTTATTGAACAATTCGAACATAAATTCCAGCTGTGACCACAAAATCACACTCTCACAGGCCAAGATATTTCTTCTCACTTAGATAATAAAATTTAAACTATTTAAAAGGCAGGCACATGTGTATATTACACACGCCTACAATTAAGTAACAAACAAATTGTATATATTTAGTGTAAGGCTTTGAACATAAGCAACTTTCATTTTTATTTTATTCTTCAACGAGTACAAGTGTGTACCATCCACTTAGGTATCAATTAGGGGGCAGTAATCAATTTCAAAATACTTTTTCAAATAGTTGGGTTTCATTCAGTGAAATAAAAAAAAAGCAAGATGTCAGAACGGGGTTAAGTGTGTCTTTTGTCAGTAACGTATGTTGCTCCTCCTGGCCTCATAAACAAGCTGCTCCTTTTTTGAATCCAGCAGACCTTCAATTTAAATTTATGGAAAGACTAAAGCAGGAGAGCCTGCACTCAAACAATTTTAATAACCTATTAAGTTGCGACTTCAGATTCATTTTATAACCACGTTCCTCGGGAGCTATGCTATCTGGATAAAGATAAAATTTTTTTCTTTTTAAAGATAAATAGCATCATTAATCTGCAACATTTCTTTTCTATTATCTTTCGAAATGAGGAGTTATTTTGTTCTGATCTTGAGGTAATTAGCCTTCATTCACTAGCCTGAAAATGTCTGTGTTCTGAAAATTAAAAAATGTGTCATTAAGTAGAATTTACCATAATGTCATTTATCTTTATATAGTTCATCAGTGACAGCAATGGGCCTGGGAATCCATCAGCTTTTACCAAGGAAGCATTAAAACAAATTGAAAAACAGAATAATCCCAGGCACTCTTTAACACAGTCAAAGCCATTTGGGTAATTAAATAGTGGTATTTAAAGTTTTAATTTAGATTTTTCCCTCTGTTCATCAGTAGTCAAATGAGATGTTCATATTCATAACTGTTTGTAATAAAAGGTTTCATAAAGCAAGCAGAATATCAATGTTATTAAAATTTAATATAACACAGGAGTGCTTTAGTCTACAAAATAATGTTTTTTCATATTTTTATGCCCTAATTTCTGAGATTACATCAGAAATAAACTCTTCAACTGCTTGGGTTGTGATATTAACGTCACAAAGACTGACGATTCAAATCCCCCCTTAACCACAGTCTGTGAATTCAAATTCATTGTTGCTAATGTTTGTGAAGAGTATCTTAAATTTGTTTCCACTAACCTATCCCTCCAGAATTACTGTGCAGAATTATCAGGCATAATTATGAAAATGAACGTTGCTTTGATACGGTAAGCTAAATCCAGAGGTTAAAGTAAGAATCTTGGAGGCAGGAAAGCATAGATAACTATTTCCATTCGTATACTGTTTTAGGCAGTAGCACATGAATTAAGAAAATGCACCCTTAGTTAAGACATGAAAAGATTCTGTGAATATACTTATGAAAGACAAGTACAGTGGTATCAAAATATGAGTTTCATTCATCAAAAAAAAATCTTTTACAATTTTCCTTTCTGTATATCCAGAAACAGTATCATCTTTGGAAATACATTCCCTAACGTAACAATCTGACAATATAAAGCTTAACTTATGCAGGCCTCCTCTCTCCTTGATAATTCATATGCAAAAGTGTGTATAGTCAGATGTGTTGGGTGTTTCAATAAGATTGCATGTTAAACCAGTGGATAAACTGCTGAATACACTGTCACTTTGATATGCAAATGCAAGTTTCAATACCTTTTGGGGAGAATAAATAATTTTTTTGGTAAAATTTCTACGCAATTTTCTTGGTTGATGAATTTTAACAAAATCTAAAACATACACACCTGAAAAAAAAAACTTACACTAATATTGGTTAAGGACCTAAAAACCTTACAAATATTTTGTTTATCACCTCCAGTTTCCATTTCACTTTCCATTGATTTTGACTGACTTGGCCATGAATCAGGGAAGAAGTTGAAGATAGAATGTTATTAAATAAATGCATGGTTACATCATACATTTCCTTTAAAAGGTGCAAGATAATAAAATAGAACTGAGAAATAAAAATTTTCCAATAGGGAGAGGAACATCATAGGTTAAAACCTGACCTATTTGTCTAAGAATGCAACTAACCTCTTTTTAGGTTCTGTCCTACAGATAGCTCAATGATATAAAGTATTTACTCAGCTTCCAGAAATGTGTTAGTCAAATTTTCAATAATGAGAACACATTCTGGGGCCAAATAACTACACAGTGAGCACATGCTGTGCCTGGGAGAGGCCCAGGATCAAGCCTTGCTACAATACAGTCTCCTGAGCATCTGTGGGAGCAGAGCCCCAGCTGAGCCTGGTGTAACCTTTGAGCACTGCTGGGCATGTCTCTCTCCTCTCCCCCCCCCTCTCTCTCTCTCTCTCCTCTCTCTCTCTCTCTCTCTCTCTCTCTCTCTCTCTCTCTCATATTGAATTTGAGAGATGTTACATTTCCAGACATTATCCTATTAAAATAAGAAGATAGTTTTTGGGTTTTCCTCTTGTATTCCCTTAAGCAGGTTGCTGTTTTAACTAAGGGCTCCTTACCTCCTTTAATCAAGGCCAGGATGAGTATTAATAAGATTTAGCTTTAAAATGGACTGAAGGCAGTGAGCTCTGTGGTTTAATTAAAATCATTACATAGTTTGAAACTAGATATTGGTCAAGTACAAATTCAAAAAAGTTCAAAGTCAAAGAACAAGTTGCGATTATACTCATACTTTCTGACCATGAAACCAGCTGTTGTATTAATGACCAGCATTAAAGTATATGTTTGGACTTGGTGCTTAAGGTAGTAAACAAAATTGGAAACTAAATGTGTAAGAAAACAGTTTGATAAACTCTGAAATATCTACTCACTGTATTCTAGAGAGTATCACCTAGCTATTAAAAATAAAAGTGAAGAGGTTTGTCAATGAACCAAATAATATCATACAGTAAAAGTGAAAAAGTAGCTCATGGAAGAACACAAATTTATTGGCACGAACTCCTGCATGTATGTGTATGTGCCCTTGTGTCTTTAAATATTCATTATCATGGGCACGGAGAAAAACCTACAGAAAATACACAAGCATTACTAACATTAGCATAGTGTTAGTGTAAAGGCCCATAAACTATTAACACAGAGAATCTGAAGAGAAGCTGGTAAGAAGAGAAGTGAAAATGTTAGCATTTACTTTATTAACTCTTAAGAGGAGAACGCCAGAGAGATAGTGGTGAAGCTAAGGTGCTTGACGTGCATGCAGCCTACCTGGGTTCGATCCCTTGTTCTGCCAGGAGTGGTCCCTGAGTGCAGAGCCAGGAGTAATCTGAAATCCCTGAGCACTGCTGGGTGTGGCCCAACTCACACCCCTCTCTGCCAAACCGCCCCACACACACACACACAGACCAAGGAATCGAGGAAGAAAAGACTAGCATTACAAAAAAAGACATTCTCTCTCTCTCCTCTCTCTCTCTCTCTCTCTCACATACACACACACACACACACACACACACACACACACACACACACACACACACACACACACACACACACACACACATACAGACCAAGGAATTGAGGAAAGACTAGCATTACAAAGAAGACATTTTCTCAAACAACAAGAATACCAAAATACAGAAACAAACCAATAGAGCAGAGATTGAGTTAAAAACCAGAAAATTTCCAAGAACAAAATGTAATCTGTCTTGGCTTCATCAGAGCATGCATTATTGAAACAACAAAACAAAACAAAACCTACAGGTAAAACAATCAGTATGCTAAATCATACTTTCTTACTGAACTTTATCAGTATTTATATATAAGCACACAAGCATCTAAAAAAAAAGCTCAAACTCAAGATTCAAAATTTCTAGTGTTAAGGAGAATCTTTGTGTTTATACATGATGCATAAACACTTAAGTTAATAAGCACGTATCAATCTTTAAGAATTTGATCAGGGGCCGGAGCGATAGCCCAGCTGTAGGGCGCTTGCCTAGCCCAGCTGTAGGGCGCTTGCCTAGCCCAGCTGTAGGGCGCTTGCCATGCTGGCCTGGGTTCGATCCCTGGCATCCTATATGGTCCCCCGAGCACCGCCAGGAGTAATTCTTGAGTGCAGAGCCAGGAGTAACCCCTGAGCATCACTGGGTGTGACCAAAAAAAAAAAAAAAAGAATTTGATCATATAATTAATTTCCAGTTCACCAGAATTTCTTTAGAACTACAATGTTTAAAACTGTCTTCCTGTTCACGTTGCCAGCAATAGTCAACAGATAATCAAACACCCAGAGAAAAAAATGGTAACCTGGAAGAAAATAGAGAAGTCCAGGATTTTGAGGGAATGTGCTACGCGTGAGAGGGACAGAGACACAGAGACTAACCATAGAAGGTCAAACAAATGGAGTGATTTTCAGGAGCTCTTTCAGTCACAGAATCCTAACTGAGTGAAACTCAAACGTGCAAGAGATGAAAACCAAAAGGACCTGGTCAAAGAAGGGAGAGAAACAGAATTCTGTCGCTTGACCCCCTTCTCCAAGGGGAGTCCATGAGAGCCTGTGGTCCTGTCCAAAGGGAGTCCATGAGAGGCTTGGCGATGAGAACCACAGGGAGTACAAGAGGCAGTCCAGAAATAAAGCAGTAGGGTGAGAAGTGTACTATGAACTGCCCTAAATTCTGGCTAGCACCAGAATAATTTTTTCCATTAAATGAAAATATATATATATAAATGTGTGAATACATACATATAAATTCATGAATACATATATATGACTAACAAACAGAATGAGGAAGAAATATAAATATACAGGAAGGGCACCACTTTCTTTTTAAATTGAAGAAAGGGCACCTCTTAACAGCATACATCCTAAACATTTTACTTGATAACATGTAGTTTCTTACACTGACTTTCTTGAAGGCTCATGGCTGCAAATAGACTTTTAGGTGTCGGTCTCCATGTCAAGTGGCAACCAGTAGTCACCCCATCTGTCAGTTTGACAAGTATTCTCTCAGCATCTAGGGATAGAGTGCATATACACAACGCCCTCCCTGACAAAAAAGGAAGCCAGGGAGATGAGGGCCAGCCACTTGAGGGAAGACAATCAAGCTGGCAGGAAAGGACTGAAAATTAGCCATAAGAAACCAAAGAGCCAAACAGAGGAAAAGGAAACCTCCTCATGCTGTAAGGCAAAAGAAAAAAAAAAAGTATGCAGCATGGGGTCAAACAGACATACAAAACCTCCTGACTTCTTGCACTAATGTCTGTCTAAATAATCAACCAACCCAACAATCTTCAGTCCTAAAATGTCCACTCCAACATGTCTCCCGACAGTGGCTGTTCTACCTAGCCTCGATCACACTTCCCGAGCTCTAACTACTGTTACATGCCACGGTGGTTGCCCTCAAAGACTCAAGTGCTTACTGTCCTCCCTTTATTCATCTGCAGTCGGGAAATACCTGTTCAGCTTCTAGCCAGGTAGAGTTCCTGGCCCTTTGCAAACAGAAATGAGGCAAAAAAAGTTCCTGCTTTAGCAGGCAGTAGAAAAGCGTTAAAGAAATGAATACATACATATATAAACACATTTATGCATACACAGGCATATAAAGTATATAAGGTGGCAATACATTGTCAGAAGAAATGGAAAAATAGAGAATGATGGGGTAGAAAAATATACTTTATACAGAGGTATGAAAAGCTCCCTTTTTGACAGAGATAGGAAAGGAGTGAGGAAAAGTCAAGCGATTATGAAGAAAAGGCTTTGCCAGGAGAACGTGCAGTTGGTGTGAAATTCCCTTCACAGCACCTACGGACTTGGGTTTTGAAGAAACAACTCCGGGACTGAAGAAGCGAGGCAGTGGGTATGACACTTGCTTTGACTGCAGCCCACCTGGGTTCAATCCCTGGTGCCGCCAGGAGTGATAAGCACAAAGCCCTGAGCATCTCCAGATGTGGCCAAAAGAAATCCGAAAATCATAAATAAAAAGAAAAGGATCCCACCAGCTGTTGAGCAGAGACAAGCAGAGGAGGAAGAGCACTTTGCGCTATTGCAGCAGCTTAATAGTTTTTGATGGTTTTCATGGTAGTTTAGACCAATGTGACAATTTAGCAGATGCACAGAAAGTTACCAGATTCCAGCTGAGTCTGGAGACATAATAGAAAGGTTAAAGTTTCTTGCCGGGGCTGGAGCGACAGCACAGTGGGTAGGGCATTTGCCTTGCATGTGGCCAACCCAGGTTCGATCCCCGGCATCTCATAGGGTCCCCCGAGCTCCGCCAGGAGTAATTCCCTGAGTGCAGAGCCAGGAGTAACCCCTGAGCATTGCTGGGTGTGACCCAAAAAAGAAAAAACAAATTAATTAAAAAAATAAAGTTTCTTGCCTAGCGTGAGGCAGTCACCACAACCGTTTGAATCCTACACCACACATGGTACCCACAAACCCACCAGGCCTGCACCCTGCGCACATAGCCAGGTGCAGCCCCTGAGGACCGGTGTGGGCCAAAACTCAAAAAACAGGTTTATCAAATTCTGCCTGTATACATATTAAATGCTGCAACGACCAGACTTCCCTACTGTGGGAGATGTGGGGTATAAGCACCAGAGTAGCTCAGGGTGAGGGGGTGCACTTCCACCCCACTCAACAACCAGCAGCACCTGCCGCACACAGCCTTTCCCTCCGCTTCCTCCGATTTTTCATACCACTTTTATACTCATGCTTTTAATCCTTTTTTCTCTCAAATAGCAGCCATGCCTGTAAGCTGGAGGTGAAAAAGGGCTAGGGGACCAGATTTAAGAAACTAATAGAGGGAGTACACAGGATAAACAAGAGGCACCATCCATTAAAAAGGTTTGTAAACAACTCTGACACTGAAAGGCAGGTTCAGGCAATGCCACAGGAGAGTTTACCCAGCTGAGAGTGTAAAGGATTCATTAAATCTTAAGTATAGAAAGGTAGAGAATGATGGAAATAGACATTCAGAAATAGACATACGGGATTGAAAAATAGAATAGTTTTATTAGAAATCAAGTCTAATGCTTTAAAAATGATGCTTTTGATGGTTTTGGTTTTTCTTTTCTGGGTCACAGTGATGCGCTAAAGGTTAGTCCTGAGCTCAGGAATTATTCCTGGTTGAGCTCAGGGGTGGTGAGCCATATGGAATGCCAGGGATCGAACCTGGGTTGGCTGTGTACAAGGCAAACTATTCGCTGTACTATCACCCCAGCTCCAATGTTTTTATATCTCTTGGAGAAAAATATCATCATAAAAAATATTATCATCATAAAAAATAGAAAATATTATCATCACAAAAGTCTTTTTTGTTTTTTCACCACATCCAGCAGTGTTCAGAGGTTTATTCCTACGTCTGTGCTCAGAAATCATTCCTGGCAGACTTAGGGACCATATGTGGTACAGGGGATTGAACCTGGTCTGGCTGAATGCAAGGCAAGCGCCATACCTGCTCTAGAATCTTTCCAGCTCTCATTGAAAATGCTTTAACAAGAAGCGTTTTCCTTGTTGTTAGTTTTGGTTTTTGTTTGTTTGTTTGCTTGTTTGTTTGGCTAGTTGTTTTTCTTTTGGCCCCCACACAGCTGAGCTCAGCACTCAGAAATTATTCCCAGCAGTGCTGGGGGGTCTATATGCAATGCAGGGAATTGAACCTGGCTTGACTGCAAACATGGTAAATGTTCTGTATGCAGTAAAAAAAAATACCCCGAAAGAAGGTTTTTTTTTCGGTCCCACTCTTATTCACTGCTGGAGGGAATGATGACTGGTCCAGTCTTCTAGGGAAAACAGCATGGACAGTCCTTGAAACACTAAGAACTGAGCTTCCATGTAAACCATCAATTCCACTCCTGGGACTATACCCTAAAAATTCAAAATACAGTTCAGAGAACTCTGCACTCCTGTGTTCATTGCAGCTCTACTCACAACAGACACAATCTGGAACTACCAAAAAGGCCCAAGAATAGATGACTGGATAGAGAAGGTTTAGTATAGATACACAACGGAATATTACACAGCCATTAGAAAAGATATAGTCATGAAATTTGTTGATAAATGAATGAACCTGGAGAGTATCTTGATAAAATGAGTCAGAAGAAGAGAGACAGACAGAATGATCTCACTCTTGCACAGAATATAAAGAAACACAGTAGGTGTGATTGATGCCACGAAATAATAGAAATTAAGGGTAAGAGACTGGTCCTTAGTAGGAAGCTTGCCACAACAGAGGGAGGGAGGAGGGGAGAGGGAAGGGGCCAGCAGGTCAATGAGAGAGGGAAGTGGTCACTCTGGATGAGAACCACTGATGAAAGGGGGTAAAGTGATCTGCTTGCCTCTCAGTAACAGTACTGCGAACCACAGAGGGAGGGAGGGAGGAAAGGAGGAAGGGCGGAAAGATGGAATGGAGGGGTGGAAGAAAGGGAGGGAGGAAGGAGGGGAGGGATAGGGAAAGGGGCGGGGAGCTACACAGGCAGGCTGGGAACAGGAGAGGAAGCTGGGGACATTGGTGTCAGAAAGTGGACACTAGTGAAAGAACTGCACACCTGAAACTCAATCACAAATAACTCTGTAACTCCTGGTGACTCATTACATATTTTTTGAAAGTTGTTTTCCCCCTGTTGCCATAATCTATTTTCATGATCTACTTCAGGATGTCAGAAATACAATACATTTCCAGTAACATAATATTTCATGAAAATAAGATTCTGGTTTCTAAACTTACCTAAAGAACAAGAGCAAACAAAGGTAGGGCTGGAGAGATAGTTCAGGAATCAATACATTTGCCTTGTACATGCATCTGAACCTAAAACCTGAGCTGTGACCTAAAGAGCAGCATGGAAAGCCTTCAAGAGCTCCAAAGAAATAGCTAAAAGAACAAAGAACCACTCAACATAATCTTCTCCATGTCCATCCATTTACAGGCAAATTTTATAACTTCATTTTTCCATTCTGTAATCCATAGTCTGGAAGGGGAAGGAAAAGAGAAAGAGAGAGAGAAAGGGAAAGAAATAAAGAACCTGCCATGGAGGCGGGCTGGGGGGATAGGTGAGGGAACCAAGGATGTTGGTGGTGGGAGATGGGCACTGGTGGAGGGATGGGTGCTGGAACATTGTATGACCTAAACCCAAATATGAACTTTTTTTTTTTTTTTTTTTTGGGTCACACCCGCGCATGCTCAGGGGTTACTCCTGGCTCTGCACTCAGGAATGACTCCTGGCGGTGCTTGGGGGACCATATGGGATGCCGGGATCAAACCCGGGCCGGCACAGGCCGGCCGCGGCAAGGCAAACGCCCTACATGCTGGGCTATCGCTCCGGCCCCGCAAATATGAACTTTTTAATTGTATATCTTTGTAATTGTATATCTCACTTGATCACTTGAATCCCGTTATTCATCGATTTTCTCAAGTGGGCGCCAGTAACACCGCCCCGCCTGTCCTTCACCAACTATAAGACCAAGATCACTGCCCTCCGACGCCTGATGGATCTATCAGATCTTCGAGAAAGGCAATGGAGAAGATTATCCATGACTTCTACTCAGATCTCTTTGATAGCCACATCCACCTGCCCATATACCAAATTTCACAGGATGGATATGTCATTCCCAACGTTCTCCCTTCTGAAATCCGATATGCCATTTTGTCAGGTAAAGAAGGGAACAGCACCAGGCCCAGACAAAGTCAGACCTGAACACCTGAAGAATCTGCCATCGGTACTCATCAATAACACTAGCTCGGCTCTTCACATGCTACCTGTCTGAATGCAAGGTGCCCTCCCAATGGAAAACCAGCAGGACAGTTCTACTGTTCAAGAAAGGAGACATTCACAACATCGGCAACGATCGCCCATCTGCCTGTTGTCCATCTTCTACAAGCTGTTTACATGAGTCATCTTGAACAGGATTGTCAGAACACTAGATGAAGGACAACCATGCGAGCAAGCTGGCTTCTGGAAAGGATTCAGCACAATCGACCATATCCACACAGTAACCAAGCTCATTAAGGTCTATAGGGAGCACAAGATGCCGCTCTGTCTCACGTTCATTGATTTACAGAAAGCCTTTGATTCTGTGGAGACTGAAGTGGTCATCGAAGCCCTAGCCAAACAGGGTGTTCAAACCCAATACATCAAGATCCTTCGTGAGCTGTATTACGGATTCACCACCAGGATCTCATCATTCTACAAAGAAGTGATCATTGATATCAAAAGAGGGGGTTCGACAGGGTGATACCATTTCACCAAAACTCTTCAGCGCCACCCTTGAGAACATCATGCGACAATTAGAATGGGAAGGAATGGGAGTGAAGATAGATGGTCGGGCAACTACACCACCTCCGCTTCGCTGATGACATCATTCTAATAACACCAAACATTAATTAGCCAAGCGGCACAAACGCTGGCTGACTTCGACAGAGAATGTGGAAAGATAGGTCTACAGCTGAATCTAAAGAAAACTATGTTCATGAAAAATGAGCTAGTTCCAGAGGCCCCATTCACTCTCAATGGAACAAACGTCTCTGAATGCAGCAGTTATGTGTACCTAGGTCGAGAAGTCAACATGATGAACAACCTAAAACCTGAGCTGCGCAGGAGGAAGAGAGCGGCATGGAATGCCTTCAAAGGCATCGAAGAAATAGCTAAAAGGACAAAGAACCTCCGGCTCCGGGCACATCTCTTTGACTCCACCATTCTCCCTGCATTAACATATGCCTCAGAGACCTAGGCCCTATGAAAGCAGGATGAGAATGCTATTCGGGTCTCCCAAAGAGAAATCGAAAGAGCTATACTTGGAATATCACGCCTCACTCAAGTGAGAGAAGGAATCCGGAGTTCTGACCTCCGTCGCTATTCCAGAATCAGGGATGCTGTCTCGTTTGCCAAGGCATCGAAAATCAGATGGGCTAGACATGTAATGCGATTTGGAGACAACCACTGGACTAGAGCCATTACCGACTGGATCCCACGGGATATCAAAAGATCACGCGGCCGCCCACCTACAAGATAGTCAGACTTGTCAAGACCCTGAAGGAACGATTTGAGGCTCTTCATATTCCTGAATCAACCAGATGCCATTGGGCTACATTGGCACGTGATAGGGTCCAATGGAAATGTTACTGGCGCCCAATAGAGCAAATTGTCTATCTCACAGTGGTATAATAAAATACTTTAAAAAATAAATAAAACATTATATATATGTATATATATATATATATATATATATATATTTTTTTTTTTTTCAAACCCCCCGGGGGGGTTTTGTGCTTCTGGTCGCAAAAAAAAAAAAAACATTCGTGGGTGTGCTTGTGGGATATTGTTGGGGGGGGGAAAGGGAGCGGGGGGGGGGGGGGGGGGGGGAAGGAAAAGGCCCCACCCGGGGGGCTACGGCCCCCAGCCAAAAAAAAAAAAAAATCTTAAAACAGTGCTCAATACATGTTCTTTTTTACCTAAAATATATTTGATTAACAAATAAATGTGATTACACCCAAAAAAAAAAAAAAGAACAAAGAACCTCCGGCTCTGGGCACAGCTACTTCAACTCCACCATTCTCCCTGCATTAACATATGCCTCAGAGACATGGGCCCTACAAAAGCAGGATGAGAATGCTATTTGGGTCTCCCAAAGAGTTAGCATTAAGAGTTATGCTTAGAATATCACACCTCAATCGGGTGAGAGAAGGAATCCAGAGTTCCCACCTCCTTCGACGATTCATAGTCAGGGACACTGTCTCGTTTGCCAAGGCATCGAAAATCATATGAGTTGGACATGTAATGTGATTTGGAGACGACCGCTGGACTAGAGCCCTTACCAACTGGATCCCATGGGATTTCAAAAGATCACGTGGCTGCCCACCTACAAGATGGTCGGTCAGACTTCTTCGCCAAGACCTTGAACGAACGACTTGAGGCTCTTCGTATTCCTGAAGCAAGCAGATGCCATTGGGCTACTCTGGCACGTGATAGGGTCAAATGGAAACGTTACTGGTGCCTGCTCGAGCAAATCGACGAATAACGGGATGCCACGTGATCAAGTGATCAAGTGATGCATCTGAACCGGTTTGACCCCCAGTAACCCATATAAGCACAATGGTTCCCTAAGCCCTGCCAAGAGCAATCCTGATCACAGGAATAGCCCCAAATACTGCTTAGTGTGGCCTCACACCTCAGTTCCCCAAAAACAAAAACAAACAAGTGTTTACGGAGTTACATATCTGTAACTTAATAAGTTAGCTTAACCAAATTAGCTTTGGAGTTTCTCTGTAGAAAGCAGGTGAAAAGCTCCAAGAGGGAAAAAGAATATATTAACAGCTTTTTTAAAAAAGTTTGTCACGGTAAAGACAAACCTTAAACAGGAGAAGCAAATTCAGAAATCAAGGCACACTTCATAAAGAAATCAAGAAGCCAAAATGTCTCATTGGTTTCAAAGGTACCAACAAGTCAATGAACTGAGTGCTTGCTCTCATCGACGCGACACTTACTTAGCAGCAACAATTATAATTATGCTGGACACAGTTGATTTTAAGTGGCATTAACACTACTTTTATTGAGAGTTCATCACCTGAAGCAACCCTCCACCAGTAGTGCTGGTGGTGTAGAGGGAAGGAGAAAGAACCGAAAGTTTGGTTTTTGTTTTGGGGCCACACCTGGCAGTGCTAGGGGCTTACTCCTGGCTCTGTGCCCAGGGGGTCACTCCTTAGTGGTGCGAGGGTTGAGCTCAAGTCAGCTGCACTGTAGGCAAGTGCCTTCACCCACTTCTATTCTTCATAGAATAATGATTCTATTCTTCATTACCGATAGGTGTAAAATGAAACAAGCAGCACTGGTGAATTTCACAGCCCATTTGAGAGAGAGAGAGAGAGAGAGAGAGAGAGAGAGAGAGAGAGAGAGAGAGAGAGAGAGAGACCTAATCAGAATACAGAACACTTCCATACTTTGCATCTTTAGTAAAGACACTAGTAAAGATCTATTTACCACCATTCTTTTTACGCAGCACATTATGTCCACTGAGCACATAAAAAGCTTAAATATATTTGGGTGGGGACACGCCACACATGCCCAGTGGTGCGCAGGACTCACTCCTGATACTGTGCTCAGGGCTTATTCCTAGCAGCACCAGGGACCAAACTGGAGTCAGCAGCATGCAACACAAGTGTGTGGCGGGTGCAGGGGACCATATGCTGCATTAGTTCTCCAGCCCTTGCATGTATTTTAAAAAGGCAGAAAGTGTGGATTAAAGAGACTCAAAACCAGAAACATTAATAATAGAAATGCTGAAACAGGCTGAGAATTTCTTTCATCTATGATTAATATGTTAAGGACTTAAATGGAAAAAATTAAAAATGTGCAAAAACAAAGAAATGATGTAAACAGAGTTGGAAAAAATCCTAAGAAGTTATTTTTTTTTTAAAAGAAAAGCTAAAATTCTAAACAACAATGAGGTATCATCTCACTCCACTACAAGTGACCTATACCAAAGCAGGTAGACACAATCAGTGCTGCAGGGATACAGCCAATAAGAAATGCTTGTTTATGTTAGAGGCATTGTAAATTGGTTCAGTCTCTGTGAAAACATGGAGAGTTGTCGAAAAATTAAAAATATGACTATCATATGAGCCAGTAATCTTACTCCTTGGCATCCATCCCAAGAACCGAATAACATGAATTCAAAAATATGTGTCCAGGGGGCCAGAGTGATAGCCCAGCGGGTAAGGCATTTGCCTTGCACACGGCCGGCCTGTGCTGGCCAGGGTTCGATCCCTGGCATCACATATGGTCCCCCGAGCACCGCCAGGAGTAATTCCTGAGTGCAGAGCCAGGAGTAACCCCCTGAGCATTACCGGGTGTGACCCAAAAAAAAAAAAAGTGTCCAACAATGTGAGTATAGACACTGTATGTGTGTACAATGGACTACCACTCAGTTCTAAGATGAAATCTTACATCTTTTGCTGCAATATGGACAATGTGTACAGAACTACAGGGTGTTAAGCAAAATAAGTGAGAAGGAGAAAGACAAATACCAGATGTTCTCAATCATTTGTGGAGTATAAAGAAACAAGCATTAGAAGAGACAATGGTCAGTGAAAACAAACCCTTTAAGTCTGAGGAAAGAACCAAGTTTAACCAGTGGGCGTAAGGGAAGGATGGGGGAGTTGAGGAGGGACGGAGCAAGTAAGAATGGACCCACGGGCAGTGGTGAAGGGACCTGGGCACTGTGGCAGTGGGCAGGGTACAGGGGGATTATATGCCAAAACAAATACTAACTTTTTTTTTTTTTTTTTTGGGTCAAACCCAGCGATGCTCAGGGGTTACTCCTTGGCTCTGCCCTCAGGAATCACTCCTGGCGGTGCTCGGGGACCATATGGGATGCCGGGATCGAACCCAGGCCAGCACAGGCCGGGCAGCGTGCAAGGCAAATGCCCTACCTGCTGGGCTATCGCTCCGGCCCCAACTAACATAATTTTTAAATGAGCAAAAGACACTTCACATCAGCTGATAAAAAGATGGCAAATAAGCATACAAAAGACACTCAAGGTTAAGATACCCTACACACACGTTTGACTAGATAAAACCTGAAACAGTGGCAACCCCAATTCTGGTAAGGCTGTGGAGCAACAGAGATCCCCACTTACTGTGGTGGATATGTAACTGGTAAAAGGAGGGTGAGATTATTCTGTGTACCACAATGGTAGACATGTATTATACTTTTGTACACAGACAGAATACCAAGAGTGAACCCTAATTTAAACAATGTCTCTTGGGATATAAACATGTAATAAGGTTCTTTGATGGTAACAAATATACCACAGATGTTCTTGAGAAGGGGAAGTTGTATGTATTTAGAGAAGGAGTCATGGGAATTCCTCTGTTCTCTGTTCAATTTCAGTGTGAACCAAAAACTGTTTTTGAAAATAAAACTTAATTATTTTTAAAATTCTTGAAATAATTAAACAGATTTAAAAAATTATGGCAGAGAAACAGAACCATAAAGAAGAAATGGGAATTTTATAATTGAAAGATACAGTATCTGAATTTTGAAAAATTTTAATCACTGAATGGGCTAATGAGCAGTTTGGAGATGATAGAAAAGTCAGTGGGCATGAAGACAGATCAACAGAAATTATTCCATTTGGAAAATAAAAAAGAAAAGATTCTTAAACTAAAACAACACAGAGGCGAGAGACATAGCTAAGTAAGCAGTATGCTTCACCAGGTATGAGGACCCATTTTTGATCCCCAGCACCAAGGACCCCCGAAAATCAAGAACTAGAGCATTATAACCTACGGAATGTCAAGAACTCTACCATATGTTACTGCAATCTCAGAAGGACTTGGAAGGAACAAAACAATGTAGCACTGAAACATTCCCATATTTATGCAGTTGGAACAATACTAATGCAGGCAGGATGCTTGCCTTGCACACAGGGGAGACCTCAGTTTGATCCCTGGCACCCCACGTGGTCCCCTGAGCACTGCCAGACATGATTCCTGAGCACAAAGTCGGGGTAACCCCTGATCGTGCCTGGGCATGACCCCAAAAAATTAGATAGATAGATAGATAGATAGATAGATAGATAGATAGATAGATAGATAGACAGACAGACAGACAGACAGACAGACAGACAGACAGATAGATAGATAGATAGATAGATAGACAGATAGATAGATAGATAGATAGATAGATAGATAGATAGATAGATAGATAGATAGATGGATAGATAGATAGATAGATAGATAGAGATAAAAAAATTAAACCTTCACATATTTAATAAAGTTCAGTGATCTCCATCCAAGGATAAACATAATGAAGCACAAGTAACAAAACATACTCAAACTACCAGAGAAGTACAAGGGAAATCAAAACTCTTGAAAGAAATGACAGAAAAACGACACATTACATACAAAAGCCAACAATGACCACTGATTTATTAAAATGACAGAACACAGTAGTAGGAGACATGGCAAGCACTGAAAGCAATAAACTATCATCTGAGAGCAGTCAAGTACTACTAGCTATGATGAAGTAATGCCGTTCCACACAGAGAGAAAGATCTATATAAATAGAACAAGGCTCCAGATATAAAAGAAGGTTTCATTTATACAGAACTTTCTGTGCTGACTTTTCCTTTTGGGGGCAGGGCAGGTGAGGAGGGCAGAGAGGGAGGTGGTGTTCTGAGCTGCCCCCTAGTGTTGCTCAGCGCTTACACCTGATTCTGAGCTCAGGGATTACTCCGGCAGGGTTTGGGGGACCATATGGGGTGCTGTGGATGAAACCCGGTGGGACATGTAAAAGGCAAGCACCCTACCCACTGTACTCTCCTGTCCTTTCCGCGCCTCCTTTTCTAGTTCCCTTGGGTAGTCTAGTTTCTCACTTGCTGAACCTCCAGAGTCTAGCCCCTTCAGCTATGCGGGATAGATAAGCCTAGCTTAGCTGATAACGTCCACTCTAGTCTGCAAGTTCTCAATAGGCTGATCTCGGGCTACGGTAAGATCTGTTTGGTCAGTTTCACTTTTCCACAGAATCACTGTTCTGATGACCTGTTAATTCTATAATGTGTTTTATATTTTGTGTACTATTTTGGGCTAAGTATTATTAATCTGCTTTTGGGTGGGAAAACTATTCAATTCCATGAAAAGAAAAGAACCAAACTATTTGCTATCTACAAGAAAACCAACTTAAAAATACACAAAAGTTAGATTTTAACTGAGAAAGGATGGCACGTAAGTGTCAATCAAATGAAAGCTGCAGAGGCCAGCTATATTCACATGAGAAAAAGCGCAGTTAGTGACAAGCTTGTCCAAGGTCAGAGTCCAAAGCTGGGGATCTGAGTGGGACTATATACTCTACACTTAGTTCCATCTCAGTCTAAAGCTGATGCCCAAGATAATACCACCCTACATTTCCCAACTGGGGAATGTGTGTGTGTGTGTGTGTGTGTGAGAGAGAGAGAGGTCTTTTTGAGGGAGGAGTTTGATAAAAGCAAAGAACTGCATCCTTTATATGTAATATATTGCTAAAATAGTAGAAAATAAGTTACATTGCTCAGTGCTTCATTAATCTTCAAATAATAAGCTTTTGTTTTTCACAGCTTAAATTACAGAACCAGTAAGTTACTTTCATACCCTCATTCATTCATATCAGATGCTGTCATGGACAGAAACATGGATTCATACAAACCTATCTAATGGGGTTTACAGGTGCAATACAACATGTGCATAAACGACCACGCAATAAGGTAAAAGGTAATGTCCTTCTCTTTACGTTGAAAAAAACAATTCATTATACTTCCTTTGCCTTAGCTATCAACCCTGAGCCCTAAATTTAGTATTTGGGTACAGTGTTCATTTCACTTCAAGTTCTTAAAAAAAAGAGAATACATCTGATCTTGTATTCTACAACCTTTTATTTAATGATCCTATTATATGTATCCTACTTAAAATCCTTCTGTGGAAGCAGACCAAATATATAATATATATATATATATATATATATATATATAATAAACATGTACACAAGTCTGAATTACTAGTATCGATTGAATTCGATGACTGTAAGTCATTATCTATTTTTAGGCAGTAAGGCAGCATGATGAAACTACTCTGAAAACTATAATTCGAGAAACATTTATGAATGTAAGGTCCTGTTTCTACTCTCTATTTTCCACAGACAATACGTGAGCCCTTAAAATGGATACTGGATATATATTTAGAATGCCTAACTTGGGAAAACGAAAGTGGGGGTATAGCTGGGTAAATGCTGTGTTGTCAAGGGCCAATGCAATGCAAATAATGTGAGTTTTGTATAGCTTCTTTGTTTCTATAGCGTTGGGGGAGGCGGTGAAGAGCACTAGACTAACAAAAGTGGTGGCTTAGAAGCACTACCATTACTCTGCCCTTTTCACACCCTGTGCATGGTGACTTGCTGCTGGCCTCTGCAGTGATATCTGCCAGAGCTTTAAGTGCCCCGTGATGCATGTCACTGCTGATTCAAACACATTCAGCCTTCCAAGTAATGCTGGCCCACTTGATTCTCCAGCCTGTTCTGGCTTCCCTCCCACCCATTCAGATTTTCTGGACAAAAAGTTATCTTGTTACCTCAGAAGTCATGTGATAAACATAAATAAAAAGGCAGAGAAAGACCTTTAGATATATCTATTATTAGCGATTTATTAGCTAACCCTAATTTTTTTTTTCTTCTTTGGGCAATGAACAAACCCTCAGTGTGATGTGTTCTCCAATGATAGAATATTACACTACGCTAATAATAAAGGGATAAAGGAGGAGGAGGAGGAAGGGCACATTTACATAGCACCTTTGTCCCCTTTTCTCTTTGATCCCTTTCCTCCCACTTCAACTAAAGGAATGGCTAGGAAGTCATTACTTTAGTACAAAAACAGTGTCATTCAATGAAGAAAACAATAAATAGAATTTCCTTTTTTTCCCAACTCTAATAAGCCAGAATACCTAAACAAGTCAACCTCTATGAGTTACTTTTCTTTACCTATAAAGACACAAAGCTAGATCATATCTTCTTCCGTTAAACAATACGATGAACCAAAATCTAAACTTTGAAAGAATGGAATAATACTCTTGTCTCCCAAAGTTCCTTCTAAAACCCATTAGACCTTGCTGCATTTCCAATGACCTACCCTCACACTCAAATAAAATTAAAATTCCTATTCAGAACCTGATTAAGAACAATTCACATAGGTTGAAGTGAGATTTAATATTACAGGACATTTGCATTTTTAAAAAAAGATTCATTTCAAATAACAGACTTGGTGGAAGGTACAGTCAGAGGGGAAGGAAAGAAAAATTGGTAAAGAACCTCTCAAGGGTCCACGTTTGGTCAACTTTTACCTTCCTGTCTTTAAATTACACGTTCAACTCCATTTTCCATAAAGCATAATTTATGTATATATATGTGTATATCTATATATCTATATATATCTAGACAGCTACAAACACCCTACAATTTGTTTGACTCTATTCTCTTTTGATTTGGCTCTTGCTATGCTCAACAGTAAGGCTTCCAAGATATGAAATACCCAACATTGCAGGACTCAGCACTACAACTGCATGTTAATCAATACCTTCCTCATCTTAAGGGCCTTAATCACACACACACACACACACACACACACACACACACACACAACGGAAAGAGGTAGTACATGGGGGAATTGAAATGATAGAGAAAAATCAACATGATTGCTTTTCAAGATTAATTACAGGTAATAAAAATGGGAATAAGAAAAAAAAAAAGAATGAAAAGTAATGAAAGGGAAAACATGGAGACAACACTAATTAGAAAATCAGAATATGAAGTATAAAATGAGGTCTGGATACAGGCAGGTAGTGAAATGCTTTGATTTCTGGGACTATAGCAATAGTACGTGGGTAGGGCACTGTGGGTTCAATACCCAGCAGCCCAGATGGTTCTAAACCCTGCCCAGACTGGATGCGTGAGTGCAGAACCAAGAGTAAGCCCTTAACACCGCTTGGTTGTAGCTTAAGAGCAAAATAATAATAATTAATGATAATAATAATAAACATATTTAGGTCTACTCGCCAAGCCCATGTTCTCCCCTGAACACACATCTCGCTTGCTTGTCTCCATGTTTCTCCGCTGCCTGTGTTGCCTCTTGACTATATTCCCCTTTTTCTCCTCTCACTTCTTTCTTTCTTTTCCCTCACATTGCTCTTAATAAATTTCAATTAAAAACTATCTTACTTCACCCTCAAAATGTTTTGCTTTCTGTAAACTTTAAAAAAGCAACTATCTACAATGAAGAATGGAAAAAAAAGAAACACGAAGATAATAAAGGCAGAAGAGGAAAGGGAGACGAAAAGACAGAGGGAAATTCAGAACAGAAAGAGAAATAGCAAATCTGAGAACAGCAAAAAGAGAACTAAAAATGAAAAGCAAAAATTAGAGAATTTACAGTGTAGTCAGAGGGAGAATAAAGGATTTTAGGGTGATGGCGTGTAAACAAGCCGGCAGAACTGAAGAAGGGTGAAGTAAGAAAAAAGAAACAGCAGAAAGCAAAAATGAGAGAGAACAGCAATGACAAGAATAAGGGAAATCAGAGCAGCTGGTTACAAACCAGCAGCATGTGTCTTTTTGTTTTGCTTTTTGTTTGTTCTTTTAAATAGGAACCAAAGTGGTGAGAGATCATGATAAAGAACTGCACCATCTGGGGCATGTTTTCATTGGCCTCTTAATGTACTGCAGAAAACAGAACCCCAAAAAGGGAATGCAAGAGGGGAGGGAGATAAGGCAAATGCAAGGGGGAAAAAAAGGAGGAAGCAATAGAAAATGAGCTCAGTGGGTGGACAGCTAAAGGATACAGGTGGCAAGCAGAAATCTAAACTACTCTAGAACACAGTAGGCAAAAGAACTTCCTAAAGCAAGGAAAATGTGAAAAACACTAAGGATCAAGTCATTCGCGGGTTTAAAAACTTTCAAACTCTATTGAACATAGGTGTTTCCTGCCTGTCTCTTCACCCTATCATCTGCCAAATCTAATAGCCCAGGTGGGTTTTGGCTAAATTCTCATAAGTCTTTTAAATTTATTTTCTCTCTCTCTCCTCCTTAACACTAGACGGTGTAAAGGATGCAAAGTCTGAATGAAGCGACACTGACACCAGGAGCTCCCAACTGAAGAGGAAAGCCAGGACAGAAATTTCTTAGAAAAAGCCTTTCTTTGGGGGGTGGGGAGTAAGATGCCAACTGCAGCTAATCCCTCCTACAGCTGAATGACTTCTCTCTTAGAGCAATTGAGTTTTTACTTTTTACTATATTCATCTCTTCTAAACGATATATTCATCAAGTATCAGAACTTTTCGTTTCTGAACTTGCCAGAATCTAAACAATATCTCCCACATAACACGTGCTAATAACATTGGAGGAGAACCAGGCACTGCTTTATGTGCTATGATTTCTAACTTGGACTGCGGGGCCTCATGGTCAAGTCAGCATTTCAAGATGAAAGCAGTCAACCAGGGGTTCCTTCATGCGGAAAGGAGCATAAGGCAAGCCCAACAAGTCACTCTGCAACAGAAATGGCCCCAGCCAGGACAGGAAGGAAGACATGAAAGGCAGTTACAGTTAGACTCCGAGACAATCATACTCATATTATAGGAAGATGACTATGCTTGCTGTGACAATATAGGAGGAAAAAAAAAGAAATGGTATGACCTGAGAGGATTCACTGAATAAATGGTATTTGGGTTTGGATCACATAGGATGACCAAACGTTCCTTTCACAAAAGACTTCAGGAACATGAAATAAAAACTGTCTGAACAAAACATGGATCAGGAGGATTTTTTCAAAAGTGGAATCTACCATAAGCGTCTGGGAGTCGGAGGTTGGGTGGGAGAGAAAAGGGAACAGCGTGATAACAATTGTTGTAAGAGATAATACCAGCCTAGAACTGAGTATTGAATACAGGCAAAAAGATACACATGATAACCTCAAAATGTATGTATCACAATCCACAGTGTATAAGAGGGAGAGAGAGAGAGAGAGAGAGAGAGAGAGAGAGAGAGAGAGGCAGGCAGGCAGGCAGACAGACAGACAGACAGAGAGACAGAAAGAACTCTCCATAGAGGCAGGCTAGGGAGAGGGAGGGAATCGGGGACATTGGTGGTGGTGGGAAATGGGCACTGGTGGAGGGATTGGTGCTGAAACAATGTATGACCGAAACCCAGACATGAACATCCTTTGTAATTGTATATCTCACAGTAGTACAACAAAATATTAAAAAATAAATTACTCAACTAAAAAAAAACTGTCTGAAAACATGAAAGGGCAGAACAGACTGAAAGAAGAGGTACAATGGAGCCAGTTGTTTGCCTTGCACATAACAGATGCTGGTCTGATTCCCAGCACACCTTAAGACCCGAGCAGCGCCGCCAGGAGTGACTCCTGAGTGCCGAGTCTGGAGTCAGGACTGAGCATTGCTCGATGTATGACATCCTCCCCCCCACCCCCCAGAGGTGCTAAAGCCAAGGCTGTATTTTAATGGTTACAATTCCTCATTTTATTACAAATTTTATTTTTTGGAGACAGGGAGACCCCACCTATACTGCCTTCTCAGAATCCTTTCAAGTGATGGTATTCCTAGTGACAATGTCAAAAGTTCTGTTCGCACGCTCAACGCATCTCTACAGCTCACTTTAGAACACGGCTGCTATGCTGACGAGAACCATTAGAGCTGTCACTTACCTGTACTTCACAAATTAGACCCTTGGAATTTTTTTTCTGGTGCCTGGCAGGGGATCCAGGGCCTCAAGCATGATGCACCCTAGTCAACAGATTCCTAGCAACTCTTTGAAAACAGTAAACCCAGAACAATTATTCTCAATTTCCAAAAAGAAAGATCAATTGGTTCTTTAAAAGAATTTTTTTTAAAGCCAGAATATTCACTTACAGGATAATTGTTTTACAATGCTAAGTTAAAGCAAATTATATAAAGTGAATTCTTAGGGATCACACACTTAACAACAACTCTCGATTTCCAAACTCATCAGACCAGCAGGAGCTCTTTGGTGCCGTGAAAATGTTGCATTGTCCCTTTCCTCCCAACCCTCATCACAGGTTAGTATCAAGTGCTTTAACTAAAACACTTTCAACGACCTGAACTCTGTTCTGATTATACTTTACTATAACTTCCTGTGTCTCTGACGTATTTAAGAAGTGAAACTCATGCATAGCATGTTTATATTATTTCCTCCTTAGTGAAAGCTCACAGACAATGTCAGGCCTGGCGAGATAAGAGCTGCTTCCAGGACATGAATTCTCATGAGGATTAGGCAACCACCATCTGGGGCTCTAGAGTTTATCTGTAGCAGCTGCCTTCAAAGTATCACACTCCAAGGGGAAAAAAAAAGCCTAACTCTAATTCTAAAGTGTTTAACAACCTGCTTTAACTTGGCTTCAATTATTGTTTCTGGATTGCCTTTTTTTCTTCCTTTTAAACAAAATACAATAGTGACCTCCCCTGAAATGACACAACCAGTTTAAATCAGCAACATTATGCCCTCAAATTGTAACCTATTAGAATATATAAAAATAAAGAATTTATAGTTATTTTAGCCTGGTGTCATTTGCTAAAGTTTAATCCTTAAAAAAGAATTTCTTTTAAAGTGGCTATAAGCCAGAGGAATAGTTCAGAGGGGTAAGGTGCGAGCCTTCAAGTGGTCAACCCAGGCTCAATCCCCAGTAACTCATATGGTCTCCTGAGCACCCCCAAGCGTGATCTCTGAACATGGAGCAGGGAGTAATCCCTGAGCACTTGCCAGGTGTAGCCCCAAAACAAAAGTATACACTACAATTTTTAAAAGTTCCACTTAGATGAAAAGGTTAAAGGTTTTGTTATGGATTTTCTAATATCTTAGGTTATTTAGGAAGATTTTTTCAATTCTCTCAAATGACATCACAGTCTATGCCAAAGGCAGACAGCACGGTTTTCGTGTGTGAGGATCGGGATTAATCCCTGGCATCAAATATAACTAACCTAAATAATCAAACATAATATAAATAATGTTAAACAAGCAAATACTGATGATGTTTATCGTAAAATATTGGTGTAAAGGAATAGGGAACTCAAAAAAATGTGAATACACCAGACGAAAACGTCCATTTAAACACTTTTAAACAGTAACCTGTTAAAAATGATGACTATCTTTTTGTATGTTTTTGGGCCACACCTGGTGTTGCTTGGAAACCATGTGATATCAGGCACAGAACCCAGAGCTCCCACATGCAAACATATACCATCACTCTTTCCTTCGACCCATTGCTCTTGCCCTAAACTTAACTCTTCTATTGCCAAAACTGGCTACAGTAAAACAAAGAGATAGATATTAAAGAAATAATCTAACAGGAAATACCACAAAACTATTTCTATAAAACATGAGTTTGGGGAGGGGCAGGAGTGATAGTCCAGCGGGTAGGGTGTTTTGCCTTGCATGCGGCCGGCCCATGCCGGCCCGGGTTCAATCCCTGGCATCCCATATGGTCCCCAAGCACTGCCAGGAGAAATTCCTGAGTGCAGAGCCAGGAGTGACCCCTGAGCATCGCGGGTGTGACCCAAAAAAAGCGAAAAAAATATGAGTTTGGGCCTGAAGAGATAGCCCCATGGGGGTGACCCATACAGAAACAAAATAAAAGATGAGTTTTACGTTAAGTCTCAAAATCACTGTTCTACTAAAAAATACCTATTTCTTAAGTTTGGTCTCTCTCTCTCTTTCTCTTTTTTTTAATTTTATCATACCACCATGAGATATACAATTACAAAGATGTTCATGACTGGGTTTCAGTCATACAGTGTTCCAGCACCCATCCCTCCACCAGTTCACATTTCCCACCAAGTTTGGTCTCTTTTCAATCAAATATTCTACTTACCACTACAAAGCCATAAACCACAACTGTTCATTTGAACACCCTCTACTCTAGCTAGGACTTAGTAAAATGAAGTCAACAACATTGTTTGTTCCATCAGATATCTGGCAACGTGGCTCTATCTACAGATATAATTCCACTCTAATAAACAGCTTTGTAAAGAATAGTGCATTCTTTAACATAAATATATATGTACATATTATGATACCAATATCCAAGGTCAAGTGAAACATATATCAGGAGGTCTTGTCAAAGGTAGAAATTATCACAAACATGTGGGAGTCAGAGGCTAGGTAAGACAGAAAATGGAACAGTGTGCTAACAATTGTCGAGGGTACTAATGCCAACCTAGAACTGAGCATTAAATAGAGGCAAAAGGATACACATGACAACCCTTTAATGTATGTTCTGTAATCCATAGTCTGGAGGGGAAGGAAAAGAGAAAGAGAGAGAAAGGGAAAGAAATAAAGAACCTGCCATGGAGGAGGGCTGGGGAGGGGGAGGAAACCGGGGAAATTGGTGGTGGGAGATGGGCACTGGTGGCGGGATGGGTGCTGGAACACTGTACGACCAAAACCCAAATATGAACTTTTTTAATTGTATATCTTTGTAATTGTAAAAAAAAAAAATTTTAAAAAAAAGAACACACACACCCAAAAAAAAAAAAAAAAAAGAATAGTGCATTCTTTCACCCTTTGCTCAAAATAGATAACATACATATTTCTCAAGTTCCAGAGACCAAAAAGAGGTAGTTTGCATGTTCCAGAGACCAAAAGGAGGTTTAGGAGTATCAAAATCTTAGAACTTAAAAAAAAAAAAAAAAAAAAATCTTAGAACTTGTCATTACACGATTTGAAGGATTTCTTCCCTATCTAAACTCTGTATATCCTTTTCTTTTCAGGCCTGATTCAAACATTCTATTCTTGTGACTTAAAAGTACTCTCAAATTTTCTTCCCTTGAATCAAATTCCATGCAAGTTCAAAACATCTAAAATGAAAGTCTTTTTTTTTAAGTATTTTATTATACCACCGTGAGATATACAAATAAAAAGATACACAATTAAAAAAGTTCATATTTGGGTTTTGGTCTAAAATGAAAGTCTTATGTCTAAACTGACCCTTATGCGTCAATCTCCCAATTTCTGCAAGTGGAAGAATAAACTGTCCACGTCTGCCAGTTCCAAACTTCCGTTCAGTTCTTTATCAACCCATGTATCGGCCTGTCAAGTCCTGTTGACTACAATGTCAAAAAATATCTAGATGGGCAACATTTAACTTACTTTCAATACAACCTGTGCCAAAAGGATTCAACACAACCGACCATATCCACATGTTAACCAAGCTCATTGAGGTTTGTAGGGAGTTACAAGATGCCTCTCTATCTCACTTTCATTGATTTAAAGAAAGCCTTTGATTGTGGAGACTGAAGCGGTCATCGAAGCCCTAGCCAAACAGGGCGTTCAAACCCAATACATCAAGATCCTTCGTGAGCTGTATTACGGATTCACCACCAGGATCTCACCATTCTACAAGGAAGTGATCATTGATGTCAAAAGAGGGGTTCGACAGGGTGATACCATTTCACCAAAACTCTTCAGCGCCATCCTCAAGAACATCATGCGACAATTAGAATGGGAAGGAATGGGAGTGAAGATAGACAGTCGGCAACTACACCACCTCCGCTTTGCTGATGACATCGTTCTAATAACAACAAACATTAGCCAAGCGGCACAAATGCTGGCTGACTTTGACCGAGAATGTGGAAAGATAGGTCTACAGCTGAATCTCAACAAAAACTATGTTCATGAGAAATGAACTAGTTCCAGAGGCCCCATTCACTCTCAATAGAACATCTCTGAATGCAGCAGTTACGTGAACCTAGGTCGAGAAGTCAACATGATGAACGACCTAAAATCTGAGCTGCTCAGGAGGAAGAGAGTGGCATGGAATGCCTTCAAAAGCATCGAAGAAATAGCTAAAAAAGACAAAGAACCTCTGGCTCCGGCCACATCTCTTCAACTCCACCATTCTCCCTGCATTAACATATACCTCAGAGACCTGAGCCCTACTAAAGCAGGATGAGAATGCTATTCAGGTCTCCCAAAGAGGAACTGAAAGAGCTATGCTTGGAATATCACGCCTCACTCAAGTGAGAGAAGGAATCCAGAGTTCTGACCTCCGTCGCTGTTCCAAAGTTAGGGGACACTGTCTCGTTTGCCAAGGCATCGAAAATCAGATGGGCTGGACATGTAATGTGATTTGGAGATGACCACTGGACTAGGGCCGTTACCAACTGGATCCCACAGGATGTCAAAACATCATGTGGCCGCCCACCTGCAAGATGGTAAGACTTCTTCGTCAAGACCCTGAATGAACGGTTTGAGGATCTTTGTATTCCTGAAGCAACCAGATGCCATTGGACTACACTGGCACATGATAGGGCCAAATGGAAATGTTACTGGCGCCTGCTCACGCAAATAGATGAATAATGGGATGTCATGTGATCAAGTAGTAAAGTGATCAATATAACTATCATTAACCTAGTAAAAGTCATTCCAACTTTGAACTAAATGGCATCTTTGTATGTAGTATTTTTCCTACAAAATTCATAGGACATCATTACCACTTCGGCTCTAAAATGCCATTTCCTTTTCCATAAGGTCAAAGTCTACACTGATTTCCCAGGAACCAAACTCAGTTATTTCTTTCCACCCTTGGTAAACTCTATCAGATACAAAAGACACTGGTTTGCATGATCACATCCATAAACACTATTACTCGGTGGTATTCTTCATATAGCGGAAATAACAAGAAGATAATAAAAATAAAACTGTATTGTACCATGTGGAAGCAACTCATGGAGCTGACCTCCCGGTAAGGGGCTCGGCCAGCCCTTGGCGGAGTCCAACGTTGCTCCAAGGGTTTGCTCTCATGAGCGGGAGAGACCATGTTGGCTGGACTCAGAGTGGAGTTTTGGGTCCTGCCCTTTCCTCCGCCTCCATGCCAGTTGCCCCGTAAGAGAGAGACCCACCTATGCCAGACCCATCCTGATTTTAGCATAAGGTTCTTCCCAAGTTCTTTCACATTTTTACATAGTAAACAGTTCTAGACAGGTTTTAACTGATACCAGTAAGCCTAGCAAGAAGCCAGAGCAAACCACACATCATGCAGTCAGTCATTCTCAAAATCCAGACTCCATAGTTCGTCAGAGCTCTATCTAAGAGAAAACCTGATCTTCTCTTGGATAGATCTTTAAGTTTCGTCAGTAAATGCTCGAGTTGAGAGCCTTCTACTGAGACTATACCACCTACACGGCAAAGCCTGGCAAGCTACCTGTGTTTTATTTACTTGTTATGCCAAAAACTAGTAACAATTATGGACCTCAGTTCCATGACCTGAAGAATGGTTTCGGGCTCCTCCTGTCCCTGGAGCGAGTAGATGCCCTTGGGTTACACTTGCTTATGACAGGACTCATGGAGATGTTACTAGTGCCCACTGAGCAAATCGATGAACAATGGGAAGACAGTGATACAGTGATACAGTGATTGTACCATTTCCTATGGTGCCTGCAATGGCTTATAAAACGATGACTAAGGAGACATCTTGAAGGGCAAGAATGCAAGTTTTGCAAGCATGAGATCTGGGCTCTACCTCTGGCACTGCTCAGGTCTCTGGGAATTGCCAGGAGTGACCCCCAAGACCACATTACTAAGACCCTCTTAGGCCCAAACACAAAAAATTAAGATTAACTTAGATTAAGATGAAAGACTTGCTGGGTGAATCTTTTCAACAAAATCACTTAGGTGTGTAACACAACACTTTCAAAGCCTTTGCCTTTTGAATGGGGGGTCCCGTGATGCTGGAGGTAGGAGGCCCCTACAATGACAGAAATGAAGTTGTATGGCTGTGCTCTATCACTTGAACTATTTCCCTGAGTTCCCTAAATAATTTTGCCTTTATAAGAGATACCAAATTCTAAGAAGTCTAGCTTTTGTCCTTCAGTACGTAGGTGATAACAGGCCATGACCATGATCTAACTACAAAGATGGGAGGAACCTTGGGTTCAATGGGAAGGTGCTATTTGTTTGCTTAAAGATTTCAGGGTGTTGTGAGCAATTTTGTTTTTGAAAAGGTCAAATAAATACAGACTTCTCGTCTCTACAAAGACAAGAATAAACACGTATTGCAGACACACTAAGACTACAGGTGAACAATCTTAAAAAGTTATTTCAGAATGTGTCTATAAAAGGATTCATAAATGGCCTGAAGGATAGAAAGAATATCAAAAGATTCAGACAGGAAAGGAAGATTCTGCATAATGAGAAAAACAGGAATAAATAAGGAAGCTGGAAGAAAAATATGGAGAAAAAAGGAGCGTTTTGATTGAGAAAGCTGAAACTCAAATGCCTTTCTGAGGAATGGAAAAATCATCAATGTATACAGGCAAATTTTCATCATAGAAAGTACGTAAGCCAGAAAACTAAAAAACATTAAAAAACCCTTACTAGGGCCAGAGCGATAGCCCAGTGGGTAGGGCGTTTGCCTTGCACTGGCCGGTCCATGCCGGCCCAGGTTCGATCCCCAGCATCCCATATGGTCCCCCGAGCACCGCCAGGAGTAATTCCTGAGTGCAGAGCCAGGAGAAACCCCTGAGCATTGCCAGGTGTGACCCAAAAAAAGAAAGAAAAAAAAAAACCCTTACTAAGAGCTGTGTACCAATCATTTTAGTATAAATCAAGTACAAATTCCTGGCAGTCTTTAATTATAATACTTGAAAATATAGTGAGATAAAATGCAGGTTCATATTATGTAATTAATCTTATAATGTGACATGATAGTAACATGATTCCAGTAGCAAAATGTAATATAAAAATAATTATCTGGTGAGTAGAATTGAAAGTTATATGACCAAAACAGAGGCAGATTTGGTCCAGGCCTTGAAAGATAAATACCAATTTCTGAAGCAGAAACCTGAGGAGCTGTCAGGAAAGCAAACAGGGTCTGGTTTGGAAAGGAGAAATACACACTAAGAGTAAAGAATGCATCCTAAGGGACTAGAGCCATAGCACAGCAGGTAGGACATTTGCCTTGCCTGCAGCCCAGCGTGTTCAATCCCTGGTACCCTACACGGTCCATAAGCCCCACCAGGAACGATCCCTGAGCACAGAACCAGAAGTAAGCCCTGAGCACCACCAGGTGTGACTATAAAAAATACATATAATCAGTAAAAGCCAGAAATTCTATTCCAGGTATATAACAAAAGAATTTTCAAATGTGTCCATGTTCCATGACATAAAACGGCATTATTCTTAACAGGCAAAAGAGTAACAACCAAAATGCAATTAACTGATGAAAAGATAAACAATGTGGTATAATCATACAGTGGAATATTATACCCAGCCATAAAATAACTTATTTTTTGCTATGAATAAATCTTGAAAACATGATAAATGAAAGAAGTCAGCAACAAAACACACCTATTATTACAATTTCATTTATGAATTTGTCTCACCTGATTGTTCCATATAAAGAAATGAAATAGTGATATCCTGGACTGAAAACCAGTAAGTGATACCAATAAGCCTGGGTTCCTTTTCTGGAGAAATGAATAGAGCCATCCAGTCCAACATCGTTCTCTGGGTGTCCAGACTCCTGACTCTCTGCTCAGGAGTTACACTGGAGATGCCCAGGATCAAGCCTGGACTTAATCAAGCCTGGACTGGTTCTGTGCAAGGCAAGTACCTTACCCTGTACTACGCCTCTAGCCCCATGAATAGTCTTCATTAGCTATGTGATGGCGACACAACTCTCCTAGATTAAAACTGCTACATTGTTTATTGCAAATTGGAAAATTAGATGATGTGTAAATTGTATCTCAATAAAGCTGCTATTGTAAAAATAAAAAATACTCCAGGGTAGTGTGTAAAGGATTAAACTCACAGATCACTAACACAGATAGGGCTATCTCTTGGGTAAAAGCTTATCAAGGCGTGGAAGTAAATTAAACCATCATAACTTCCTATTTTGTAAAGTTTTGGTTGAAATTTTTTGTTTTTTTCTATAAATCGACCTGTCTCAGCACAGTTCAACTCAATATAGCCGCGCAGTAAATGACAGGCAGGGTTCTTCAAGCTCTGCTGGGAGCACCCCGCACCCTTCCCCCAACCTACCAGCAGAGCCAGGAATTTGTCACCTGACCACCATCCAGTGTGGCCCCCAAAAGCAAACTGTAACAGCTTTTGTCTTCATGCTGCAGGTCTTGGCAGTTTATAGTACATATAGGCAACTTTTTAAAAATTTTTTATTATTCCTGAATCAACCAGATGCCATTGGGCTACATTGGCACGTGATAGGGTCCAATGGAAATGTTACTGGCGCCTGCTCGAGCAAATCGATGAATAACGGGATTCAAGTGATCAAGTGATCAAGTGAAGTGATCAAGACCACTGTGAGATACACAATTACATAGATGTTTATGTCCAGGTTTCAGTCATACATTGTTTCAGCACCAATCCCTCCACCAGTGCCCATTGTCCCCCCACTCCCTCCCCTTTCCCCTAGCCTGCCTCTAAGGAGAGCTCTTTTTTTTTATCTTTTTTTTTTAACATTTTATTATACCACCGTGAGATATACAATTACAACGTTGTTCACGCTTGGAGGTTTCGGTCACACAGTGTTCCAGCACCCCGCCCTCCACCACTGCCCATCACCCACCACCCATGTCCCCAATTCCCTCCCCCTCCCATGTCCTGCCTAAATGACAGGTTCTTTATCTCCTCTCTCTCTCTCTCTCTCTCTCTAAGGAGAGTTCTCTCTCTCTCTCTCTCTCTCTCTCTCTCTCTCTCTCTCTCCCTTCTCTTATACAATATAGATTGCAATACATACATTTAGAGGTTAGCATGTGTATCTTTTTGCCTGTATTCAACACTCAGTTCTAGGCTAGTATTATCACTTACAACAATTGTTAACACACTGTTCCCTTCTCTGTCCCACCCAACCTCTGACTCCCAGACGATTGTGGTAGATTCCATTTTTGGAAAACCTCCTGATTCATGTTTTGTCTGACCTTGGATATAGTTATCATAATATATATAGATACACATATATGTATCTATATATTTATGTCATGCAAATAAATGCAGTCATTCCATATATGTACTTTTATTTATTTATTTATTTATTTTTTTGCTTTTTGGGTCACACCCGGCAACACTCAGGGGTTACTTCTGGCTCTCCACTCAGGAATTACTCCTGGCGGTGCTAGGGGGACCATATAGGATGCCGGGATTGAACCCGGGCCGGCACAGGCCGGCCGCATGCAAGGCAAACGCCCTACCTCTGAGCTATCGCTCCGGCCCCATATAGGCAACTTTTATCATGAGGGAAATTCCATTTTACCCAATTATTTAATAATGTTTATAAATGCTGATGGGATACTTATTCTTCTGAGTTAGAAATAAGATTTTCTGAACACACACATACACACAGACCCTTTTTTAAAAAAAAAAAATCCTGCTAGTTCTCAAAATGTAGTAAATTTTTCCATTTTAAAAGAATTACAGTTGATTCAATTACAATGTCTGATCAACATAGTATGTGAACATTAGGCACATCTGAAATTATAAGTCCTTACACAATTCTACCCATTGTTACTAATTAAAATCACTCTCTTAGTCATAATTTTTTCTGACTAAAGGTTCTGATCTTTTTCTTCTCTCATTTCATCAATACAAAGATCAACTTTTAATTCCTAGTTGAACATATTCTTATTTGACCTGTGAATTGAAAGACAATTTAACTTTCATTGAAATGAATTCAATGGCTCATTATTCAAAAGCACATGTTTATCAATACACATAAACTTTCAATTCTAAAAGTTTCAATTTGAGGCTAAAATCCTAAAATAGGTCCTAAGTTTAACCACAATTCAGCTGCTAAGGAAAAGCTAAGTAAGGCTTCCCATGACTAAATGGATTAATTCTTTAGCCCCAACACAATTACTGTTCTCCACACTGTTCCATTGAAGATCTAAATAAGCATCCCAAAGCTTATTTCGCTCAAAGAAAAGATCCAGACCAAAGAATAATCCCAATGTATGAAGTTTACATTTTGCGTAAGTTTTTCAAAAAAGGGAAAAATCTCTAAGTGGTAATCAGGAAAAGAAATAAGTCACTTTGGCCAGGTGCAGGGGAGGACATCTACCGACGAGCAGATATCTCTGTTGGAGGAGTCTGTGCAGATTCCAACAGGCATCTTTTTTTTTTAACTAAATAATTTCTCTAGGTAGTTCTTAAATCTAGACTTTCTCTGAGCTGACATCAGCACTGAAAATAGTAACTCCTTGAGAAGTAGTCCTTCACATGGAAACGGACAAGCATTTCATCTGCTGGTTCCTTTACCTGCTTGAAAATTTTCAACTTTAACCACTACCAAAGAGTGCTCTTACAGCTGTGCTCACAACACATTCTATTCTCCAATGTATTTCTAAACTTTAGAATACACATGCTGAATTTTTAAAAGTTATGATTTGGGGGTAAAATAAAAGAGAAAGTAATTTCAGGTAGTGATTCTGCGACAGTGATTACATGATTAACTATCTTTGTAATAATTGCTGTCACTGAGACTTTGACACTGAGATTAGGTAAGGACATCTACCTACTATGATCTGATCTTACAGGCTTTCTTCCTCTGTGTGTGTGTGTGTGGGGTGGGGGTGTGGAGGTTGTAGGGTTTCTTCATTCAGTTTTCTTTTTCTTTCTTTCTTTTTTTTTTTTTTTTTTTTTTTTGCTTTTTGGGTCACACCCAGCAATGCTCAGAAGTTTCTCCTGGATCTGCACTCAGGAATTACTCCTGGCGGGTCTCGGGGACCACATGGGATGCCGGGGATCGAACCCGGCCGGCATGGGCTGGCCGCGTGCAAGGCAAACGCCCTACCCTTTGAGCCCCTCACTCTGGCCCCTCAGTTTTCATTTTTTTTTCAAACTCTGAAGTTGTGAAATTATAGCTGTTTTTCCATTTATTTAATGTCTCTTGGGAAACTTCTACTGTCAAATTACTCTTGCAACTTAAGTGCCAAGAAGAGAATTTTTAGCTCATATAACTTTTGCATTTAACCAAAGGATTATTTACAGTTAGGTCTTTTTCTAAGGTTCAGTCCCAAAGGGCTTTCACAGACAATGCAAATGTATTTTTTGCAGGATCAAGCTAGTTAACTTTGTTCCCTTAATGAAGGCTGAATTAATAGCAGAGCTTCCCAGAATGGCTGGGGCCAGAGAGAGCCAGTGGAGTGTTGAACATAACCTTTAGGTTGAAGAGTTTTAAGGTATCCTTTCTTAGGGCAGAAACAAAAAATGAAACATTGAATTCATATTGTTTTGATTAGAGTTTGAATGTGTCAACGGGGTTAAACAGCCTGAACCTCACCTTTAGCAATGGCAGGTATAATCCGATTAATTTAAATGGTTATTAATGCCCTTTGGAATTCTAATTAGCCGAGGGGACAGCTGATGAAGACAGCATGGGGAGGGGGAGAGGAAGGGAGGGGGAGGTCAGAGGATTATTCCCCCAATCCCAGTTTAAACTCTTAGAATAGCACCCCTCTATAATTCTTACTCACCATTTAGCAATGCAAGATATACCAAAAAGGAGAAAGAAAAGATAAGAAAAACCAAAAGAATACAAATAATGAAAAAGAGAAAATATGAAAATGAAAAATTCAGTGTAAATTTTTTAATGCAATAATTTTAAAAAGAGGAAAATTTAATATATTTCTGACAAATATTGCAAAAAAATAATTTATTAAAAAAATAGCTGTTGGGGCTGGAGCGATAGCCCAGCAGGTAGGGCGTTTGTTTGCCTTGCACACGGCCGGCCTCTGCCAGCCCGGGTTCAATATCTGGCATCCCATGTGGATCCCCCGAGCACCACCAGGCGTAATTCCTGAGTTCAGAGCCAGGAGTAACCCCTGAGCGTTGCCGGGTGTGACCCAAAAAAGCAAAAAAAAAAAAAAAGCTGTTAAGATATCTGGACTGGAATCTCTATGATCATAAATTATAGACAAAAATAATTATTTTTTGCAAGTGACAAGATTTATGATGCTTACCTGGAAAAGAAAAAATTATAATGGCTTCGGGTGCCAAAATATTTTCTACACTTATGTTTTCAACGCCACTCGATAGGCTAGTTTCCTGGGCTAACACTTGTATTCTCAAACGGCAGAAAACACGAAAGAGAGGCAGGGGGAATCAATTTTCTAGAGTTCCCATTTCCTCACTTGGAAACTTTCTGGTGATCTGAAGATTTTATCAGGACTTCCAATCTCAATGTAATAATACCAAGGAGCAGACCATGTGGAGAGTAGGCAGTACAATGATCGGGTGCTTGCCATGCGACCCCTCAGGGTCCTGAGCCCCACTAGGACTGACCCCTGAGTGCAGAGCCAGGAGAAATCCCTGACCACCACCAGGTATGGCTGAAAAACAAACAAAAAAATAGAAGATGAGTGCAGGGCCAGGAGAAAACCTGACCAACCCCAGGTATGGTTGAGAAACAGAAACAAAAGAAGAAAACCTGGGTAGAGGGTATTAAGTGGCACTTTATGACAAGTAATGAGGAAGCAGATTAGAAAAGACCAAAATTCAAATCATCACCAAACTGGGACCAGAGCAATACCACAGTGAGGAGGGCTTTGCCTTGCAAACAGCTGACCCAGGTTCGCTCCCTGGCATCCCATATGGTCCTCTGAGCATCGCCGGGAGGAATTCCTGTGGGTAGAGCCAAGAGGAATCCCTGTGACCACGCCCCCAAAAAAAAGAAGTTGGAAAAACCTTATCGCCAAACTGGTGGTGAATTACTATTTATCCCCTTGAAACTCTCTGGCCTAGACCAAATACAACAGAAATCTGCAAGACTGATTAACCAGAGATTCCCGGGGGTTAACATCCAGGCTTGCTGCCTGACAGACAAGAAAGGAGTCTCCTCATGTTCCAGAATGAAGCCCCCAGATCTGCTTCCCCACCCCTTCCAGAGCAGCTGGGATTGAGGAGCACGAGGGAAGCAGCAACAAGGTCTGAAGCATAAACTGCGAGCGGAAGTCAGTCCTCGGCAAGGGTGGGCATCAACTGTTCTGTACCTGTCTCTCTCTGTACTTGTCTCTCTCTCTGCTATGTGGCCCCAGAGGTGGGAGCAATGGTGAGAGGTGTAGAACACAAAGGTGTACTGGACGTTCCCCCACTGAGGGACTGGAGGGACCAACAGTAGAAGGTTTATTGAGAAACCACCTGCGAAGTGGCCCCTGAAAGCAACTATGGAAAGCTGTTCGCAAGCGTCTAGACTCACCCCAAGCTGCGCATGAATTAACTGCCCCTAAAATAGGACAAGTTCCAGACGGCCACTGACAGTATGCACATGAGGCATATCCAAACGCAGGAGACAGAGAACCACTGCAGAGGTGTTTTTGAAAACTTAATCTGGAGCCACAACCCATCAGAAGCTGGCTGGTGCCTGAAGCCCAAATCTAAACAAAATGCCTAAGAAGACAAAAACATCAACATTCACCGTGGATTAAGTCATTATATACTTAAAATTTTCAGGATGCAGTATAAAATAATTTGATACATGAGAGCCCAGGAATACCTCAACTTAGAAGAAAAGTAATGAAAAAAGAGCAGATGATGGATTTATCTGAAAAAGACTTTAAAGTAGCTACTAAGAAAATATTTCAACAAGTTATAAAGAAGACTCCTGGGATGGATGAAAAAAATCTCTCCAAAGAAATAGAAAATACAAAAAGGGGAAATTTAGAAATGACTTTTGACAAATTCAATCTAAAAAGAGAGAAATGATTGAAAATAAAAGACAAAATCAAGAGATCTAATATTCAGTTCACCAGAGTTCAAGGAAAAAGTATGTCTTACAAAAAAATATATATAAAGACATAAACTCAAATTTTCCTATTTTACAGCCAGAGGAGTACAATATTGCAGATTAGAAATGTCTTATCAGATGGGCCAGAGTGGGTATAGCACGTAAGGTGCTTGCCTCGCATATTGTCAACCTGGGTTTGAGCCTTAGTACTACCCATGTGGTCCCTTGAGCCCACCAGGAAAGAACTCGGAACCCAGAGTCAGGAGTTAGGTCCTGAGCACAACCAGATATAACCCCAAAACAAAAAGAACAAAAAATATTTTTCTCATCAAAAGCCAAAAGGCCAGGAGGAAATGGAATAAGGCTTTTTCTAAGAGGGTAAATATTTATTTGTTGGGGGAGGGGTACGGTGCGGGGAGTACTGGGTCACACCAGACTGTGCTCAGGGCTTACTTCTGGCTCTACATTCCGGGGCACTCCTGGCAGTGCTCAGGGAACCATGAATTGCCAGGGATCACATGCAAAGCAACTGCCTTCCCCACTGCACTGTCTATCTAGCTCCAGAATAAACATTTTAAATATTCTCTGAAAAACTGTGAATCCAGAATTCCATGTACTGGAAAAGCATCTTTTAGGAATGAAGTTTGAAATAAAGGCCTTCTTGGATGAAGGAATATGAAATGAAAGATCTGCTCTAAAGGAACAGTTTTAAAAAAAAAGTTCTTCAAAGAGAAGAAATACGGTATCAGGAAAACAATAAAATATCAAAACTAAGACATAAATAACCAAAATGTCTCATTTATTTTTTTTTTTTTTTTTATTTTTTTCTTTTTGCTTTTTTGGGTCGCACCCGGCGATGCTCAGGGGTTACTCCTGGCTCTGCACTCAGGAACCACTCCTGGCGGTGCTCAGGGGATCATATGGGATGCTGGGGATCGAACCAGGGCGGCATGGGGCCGGCGGCGCAAGGCAAACGCCCTACCAGCTGGGCTATCACTCCGGCCCCCAAAATGTCTCATTTAAAAAGTTGGGAGGAGGGAGGTACAGTGCTTATTTACTCCTGGGCTCTGTGCTTCAGGGACCACACATGGTGCTGGGGATTGAATCAGGACTGGCCATGTGCAAGGCAAGCACCTTAACCCTTTACCATCTCTCCAAATCTCAAACCCTGTGTTAAGAAATATAGACCAAAGCTATAGTGTCTCATGAGGTTTGCAATATACATAGGCAATTAACAAAAAGCATATATGAAATAACCCCCTACTGAGAAACAACAAAAAGACTGCAGACAGTGAAGTCAGATTCCCAGGGAACCCGGATGCCTGCTCACTGTCTTCATTTCTTTCCACTGATCTTTCCTCCCAGATGAAAACGACATCAGGTATTTGTGCACCATCAGCACTGGCACCTGCGACAGTCCAGACTTAAGGCTATAAGCTATTCAAATGCAAATTTGCATAAACAAATGCAAATAAATAAAGCATAAGCGTGTAACAAAACAGTGATTTAAAGACAAATAAAACATCCATATTATGCCAATCAATTACTACTAATAAAAAAAAAAACAGCACAGAGAAAGGTTCATTGGGCTATTGTTTCTGTATGACCTGGAACAATCAACAAGCTTATTCTTGACAGAGAAATACAGGAAACGGTCTATGAGTCTAAGCTCCTACTGAGCGCCAAACGCCTCCACTTTACCAACCCACATAGGTTACTGGGGAGCTACAAACTCAGACAGAGACTTTAAAGAAATGCCAAAATCACCCTAGCACATGTTCTCACTAAAGCGTATCATCAGAAATAAGTCATTCTGTTTTTATCTTGTTCTTAAAATTTTATTCTTGGTCTTTGGATCTGTAAATATTCCGAATAGTACAAATTGTTTACTTTCAAGGAAAATTCATGATATTCAGTACGACTACCACATCCTTAAAATGCAGGCAAACTTCAGTTACTGCCAACTGCCCCTGATGTGTTTGTAACACCCTAAAGATTAAACAGTATAATGTCATAAATCCTATTACAGTATATAATCTCTAAATTACATTCTTGGGGATAAAAATATACAGCATATTAATGAATTTTACATTTTCATAACACCCTTTATGCTGAATATGAGAATCTAGTTACTCTGGATAAAAGTTTATGAAAATCCATCTCTCGTAGCTATTAAATAAATATATTCTGCTCATCCTTGGAATCAGCTACTTTGAAAATGATGCCAGCCTTCAAGTAGATTAACCTTTCCCACTTCTCCTGCCTAAAATTTCAATATTCATTTGCAGGCAAGCCATGAGAGATGAAACAGGAATAGAAAAATACAAGAAATCTAAAATGAAATAAACCCAACAGATATACCCCAAGATATATTACATTTTTTAAAGTACTAAAAACTAAAGGATAAAAAAAAAACTACAAAAACTTCAAGGGAGGGGCCGGAGCGATAGCCCAGCGGGTAGGGGCGTTCGCCTTGCAAGCAGCCGCCCCTGCTAAGGCCCGGGTTCAATCCCCGGCATCCCATATGGTCCCCTGAGCACCACCAGGAAATTCCTGAGTGCAGAGCCAGGAGTAATCCCTGAGCGTCACCAGGTGTGACCCAAAAAAGAAAAAAAAAAAACATCAAGGGAGAAACATACTACATGTAAAAAGGCTGGCCACTCAACTGTCCAGTCATTTCCACAGAAGCCAAACAAGACAGAAGAGATATTCAAAGTTGAAAGTAAAACATTCCCTTCAGAGACTATTCTACCTTGTTAGATTATCATTTCTAGTAGAGGAATTCAAACATTTTATAGAAAAATAATTATGGTGATTCATGATCTCTAAATACTGCCCTTTGTAAGAAATGTTAAAGGATCTGTCATATAATGAAAAACAATTTCACCCAGAAAGAGAAACTAAACTACAGGCATGTAGGGAGCGCAACAGGTAAGGTGCGTGCCTCGCAGGGAGTCAGCCTGGCTTCAATCCCAACACCCTATGAGCACTACCAGATCTGGTCTCTCAAGCACCGCTGGCACTGCCCCCAAACAAAATCAACAACAGTACACAATATGCATATGTGTATATTGTATATAAATATGAGTGTATGTACCATTCAATATCATTATAATGTATAATGTATTTTTAAATGCCCTGAAAAGATAACAGCAATGTGGGTTTCACAAAAAAAAAAAAAAAAAACACAAACCTCTCCCCACCCTAAAAAATTCTACTATAAAAAGGGCCAGAGATCATTTTTCTGAGTAATGAGGAGGAAAGTAATACAACTTCCAAAATACTATTATATATGATATAGATGGCATATAGTACATGAAAAATGCTAGTATAAAATCTGCAGGGGTCTCACACCCGTCAGCACTCCAGGTTCTGCATTCAAGGGTCACTCCTGGTGGGAACCAGGGACAACATGGAAACAGGACGCTGGAGACAGAACCTGGGCTGGCTGGTACAAGGCAAGTACCCTATCTACAGTACTCTCTCTCTACCCCCTAAAATGTTATTGTATATTATACAGGGAGTGTATATATTATGGATTATATAAATTTACTGCATAGTGCAAAATGTCAGGTAACTGAGACTTTTTTTTTTTTTTGGCTTTTTTGGGTCACACCCGACGATGCTCAGGGGTTACTCCTGGCTCTGCACTCAGGAATTACTCCTGGCGGTGCTCGGGGGACCATATGGGATGCCGGGATCGAACCCTGGCTGGCACGGGCCGGCCGCTGCAAGGCAAACGCCCTACCTGCTGGACTATTGCTCCGGCCCCAAGTAACTGAGACGTTTAAGCATAAGACACAACAGTAAACACTAATTCCTGTAGTGTCAAGAACAGTATACCTGAAAAAGTACTGATCTAAAAGAGACAAGCCCAAGGCCTACCTCCCCAATATTTTTGACCTTTGGAAATGTGGCCTTTTCAAATATAATGAAAGACTTTGAAATGAGATTATTAAATCTAGAAGTTTGCTCTTAAGTCAATGACTGTCTTACTAAAGAAAGGAGGAGAATTTCACACCACAGAAGACAGAGCAGAGACTGAAATGCTGTGTTTACCAGCATGGAAGGATTTTCAGCAGCTGTCATAAGTGAGCAGAGGGCAGGGAGAGGCAGAAGAGGCTCCCTAAACCTCTGACAGTATCTTGACTTCAGGTCTCAAAAACTCCAAGAGTGTATTGTCCACAAATACTTATTCATAATTGGCTCATTTCTCCTTTTTTTCTGTTACTGGGCCGTACCTGGCTGTGCTCAGGGATCACTCCTGGCAGGATTGGGGGGACCACATGTGGTGCCAGGAATCCAACCCAGGTCAGCCGTGCTCAAGGTAAGCACCTTACCTACTGTACTATGGCTCTAGACCCCATTTCTCTTTTTTTTCTTTTTTTTGGGTCACACCCAGCAATTCTCAGGAGTTTCTCCTGGCTCTGCACTCAGGAATTACTCCTGGCGGTGCTCGGGGGACCATATGGGATGCCGGGATCAAACATGGGCTGGCACAGGCTGGCCGCATGCAAGGCCAACGCCCTACCCACTGGGCTATCACTCCGGCCCCCATTTCTCTTTTTTCAAGTAAAAGTTTGGCAAACATAATAGCAACATATAATGGCCATCACAAACAATAATAAAATCAGCAAAAAAAAAAAAAAAATATATATATATATGATGCACAAGATGATTTCTTCTTTGGACTCTCGAATAAAAAGAACAGGACAAATTCCTCTGCCCCACATATAAACTTAGTATTACTTTCTAAAGGATCTCCATTATGAAATTGCTGCTAAACTAACATTAGCTTTATATGCTAAAAAAGTCATTACAATAGAATTTAATAAAGTGTCATTTCAAGTTCAATATTTCTCAACATGGTCTAATCTCCATATTTGGGTGGGGGTTTTGGAAGCACAACTGGCTGTGCTCAGGGTTTACTCCTGGTTCTGTGCTTGCCATACAGGGTGCCAGGGATAATACCCAGGTCAGCTGAGTCCAAGGCAAGCCCACCTTTCCCATATTTTGAAATAAATCCTTCAGTTCCACTTTATTTCCTTTAGGCAGAACCATGGAGCTTGGGCTCAATAGATCTACATTCTAAAATAATTGTATTCAGTGTATGAGATCCCACAAAATAACCCAGTTATCTATCAGTATAGAATCTGTTGGTTACAAATATAAATTGCCACTTTCGTAAACTAGATTCATACATACACTAGACTGAATTGATAAATTTAAAAATCAGCTTAGTCTGTGTCATCTAATGATTGAGAGTTTTGGGATCACTGATAAAATAAGTTGTTTTCTGTTTTATGCAGTCCTTAGTGACAGTTTTCCAGTTTTGCCATCAAGTGAACATTTATAAAAAAAAAAAAAAAAAAAAAAAAAGCAACAGCCAGAATGAGTCTTTGTGGTGGGATTAGCAGGGTCCTCTTCCTGCCCTCCTCCTTTTGTTCTGGAATTCTTATTCTCTGGCATTGATGGAAAAACAGTATCAAAATCCAACGCACCCTGGTTTAGAACTGTATCGATTTGGGAAAGCTAAGCTAATGTTTCACACAGATTTGTTCTTTCCCCCTGAATCACAAAATGAATGTTCTCAATTTGAACATGTCTGTACTGTATGTGTGGCCTTTTTTCTTTTTCTTCTCTTTTTTAGTTTTTCGGCCACACCCACAGTGTTGCTCAGGGTTACTCCTGGCTCTGCACTCAAGAATTACTCCTGGCAGTGTATGGGCCATATGGGATTGCCAGGGACAGGGTCAGTCACATCAAAGACAAGCTCTCTACCCAAGAAAGAGAAAGACAAGCTCTCTATCTCCCCAGCTCCACATGGAATGCTATTTACTGAACATTTTAAAATGTCTTATTTTTACTACATGGACAGTGTTTTAAAAAATTATGCTGCTACATAAGATTTTATTGCAAAAATTGAGAAATGTTTCTATACAATATGAGGATACTTTTATCTTTCATAAATATCTGTATTTTAATGTAAAATTAATCTTTCCTAAATATTCACAGCAGCTTAAATCTCTACAACTTAAAATAATGCCTATTACAGGTTTTATTAAAGCTTGTCAATCTCTTCAACAGAATCACATACACCAAAACCTCAAAAAGAGGCCATGCAACAGCTCCAAGGGCTGCAGTGGAAATGGAACCAGCACTACAAAGTCTCTTAGGGTCCTCCAGGAGAAGCCATGGAGCACCAAGCTGAGAGTTAACCCCTGAACATTACTGGGTGTGGCCTCCCTACACCCCTCCTCCCATAATAATGTAAAAAAAGGAACAGCATAATTTCAAGACAGCCTGCTTATCCACACAGGTACCTTCATCTTTTGTGTTTAGTAACTATGAGTTTTTAAATCACAGGTAAAGGCTTATAAGTAAAAATGATGCTGATAAAGGAAATCAGAAGGAGAGCACAGGGGTTAGACACTTGCCTTGCACACGGCTGATCCCCATATCCATTCCCAGCACTGTATACAGTACCCAGAGCACTACCAGGAATAATCCCTGAGGACAGCGCCAGGAACAAGCACTGAAAATTCTGACTCAAAAACTAATAACAATAACAATAATAATAATAGTACAAAAGAAAAGGTACATAGATAAAATATACCTCTATGGTTAATTAAGAAATATTAAAATGCTGTTTTGGTTTTATAAAAGCTGATAAAAACGTATTACAAGGCCAGCCTCAAGCTCGGACCCTGTCAAGTTTCAGTCCTCTCAATTTAAGGGTGCACATACCAAAGAACAATGAACAATGACAAATTCTTCCTGCAGTCTTACATAACAAAAAAAGTACACAATTTGGGGGGCTAGACGGAGAGTCCATGTGGTTCAGCTTGCCTTCCTCTCCCCTGGTTTGAACCCCCAACACCATATACTGTCTGCTGGGCACAGAGCCAGGAAGAGCCGTGGAACACCACAGGGAGTGGCCCAACACCTCTCCCCATCTGTTAAAAAAAGAAAAGGTTCTTCAGAAAACTAAGTATACAGTTTAGTGTTTTTTTTTTAAATATACAAATAAAGGTGTGCAGTCACAACCACTGTCTAATCTCCCTTAGCCCATATCCGTTAGATTTATTCCCCAGTTCTACCTCCTCCCTGACCTAATCAACCACGAACCTATTTTCTGGCTTAATGGTTTGCCATTTTTTTAACTTTTGAAGGAATGGAATCTCAAGTAGTCTTTTGTTTCTGATTCCTTACCCTTAGCAAGACGATTTGGAGGTCATTACATGTACCATGCAGCAGTATTTCAATGCTTCTTAGGGTGAGTAACATACCATTTCAAGAATACATGCAGTGGAGAAAGACTACAGGAATAAAAGGAGTCTGCCTCGAATACAGACACCCTGGTTGGATTCCTGGCACTGTATTTGGTTCCCTTTGTATAACCAGAGGTCACTCTTGAGCACAGGGACAAGAATAGCTCCTGAACACCACTGGCTATGGTCCAAGTTCCACCCCGACAAAATAAACAAAAAGAATATTTAAAATACTAAATGCATCTGTAAAACATTCAAGCTTCCAATATTTACTTTCTATAAAGAACACTGGAGGTGTTGCAGGTGTGGCTGCAGTGCCCGGCTGCATCAGCAGGTGGCAGACAGGAGACAGGCTTGTTCACACCCAGGGCTCTGCCCCATGGGCCCTGGGTGGTTGATGGTATGACATAGAAAAGGACTGGGCCCCCTTGGGTGAATCCGAGCCACAGCAGAGCCTGACAAGCTACCCATGGTGTATTCGATATGCCAAAAACAGTAACAATAATGGACCTCATTCCCAACAAATGGAGATGTTACTGGCATCCACTCAAGCAAATTGGTGAACAATGGGAAGACAAGTGATACAAGAAATAAATCCACCAAATTGTCCAAAATAACACCCTGCAAACTGATTGGATGTTAAATTTACCCTCTATATATGGGGCTGGAGAGATAGTACAGCAGGTAGGGAATTTGCTTTGCACATGGCCTACCCAGTTGCGATCCCAGCATCCCATATGGTCCCTCGAGCACCGACAGGAGTAATTCCTGAGTGCAGAGCCAGGAGTAACCCCTGAGCATTGCTGGGTGTGACCCCACCAAAAAAAAAAAAAAGCAAAAAAAAATACCCTGTATGTTTAAGAACATAACATTTTCTTGATTAGTTGATTTATTTTTTATTAAAATATCAAATATTTGCTTAAAATAAAAGCTACACCATGTTGACTTAAACTTGTACAATGTAGCCATGAGCTCCTAATGTAACTGAAACAAGAGTTCTCAATATATTAATTCAATAACTTTTCATCAGTAGTATTATTTTTGTTTTATGATGAAGGACAATAAAAATGCTAGTCAAAGACACAAAGCAATTTCTACAAATAATAAATGACATGTTGATAAAACTCTATCAAATAAATTACATTTTTAAAAGACAGCATTTTACTATTTTAATGTTATACTAAAAGGTAAAAAGCACTGAATTATACTTCAGTTTTGCTGGCATTCAAGTATTTTTACATTCTTTAAAAACTCCATTTTGGGGCCGGAGCGATAATCCAGCAGGTAGGGCGTTTGCCTTGCACATGGCCGGCCCATGCCAGTCTAGGTTCAATCCCTGGCATCCCATATGGTTCCCAGAGCACCGCCAGGAGTAATTCCTGAGTGTAGAGCCAGGAGAAACACCTGAGCGTTGCCGGGTGTGACCCCCAAAAGAAATTTTTTTTAAAAACTCCGTTCACTTACTCAGTTAGGAAAATTTACAATAAACAAAGCCTTCCTTTTTTCCTAAGAGATATATACATTTAAAAATCTACTGCCCCCCTAAAAGAAAGTTTCATTAAACAAAATAATATTCTTTATTTTACTAAAATTTTAGCTGTATTTAAAGCAATTAAATCTAGTTTGTTATATTGCATACTATCCAATACCCTGAGCCTAATATTTAATTCAAATTCAGTATTTATTGAGTGCTCTACCACATGCCTACCACTCTGCTAAACACTGGGAAGAAAAATAACCATTTTGGCTTTTCCTTACTTTTCTCTCTCCTGATCCTAATGCTCTAAACATAGAATGATTTGATGAGAGATGCCGGCAGGAGGGAGTGCTACCTACCCTCATTTACTACACAGTTGACTTAAATTTATACTCATGGACACTAAACCCAGCATTCAAATAAATATCTACTCTGAAAAGGAATTCACAAGAATCTGTTTTCTGTAGGGCACTCATCACTGAGGGGTAAAATTTTTCTCGCATGCATCATGAAGAAAGATCCTTTTTCCACGTTGTTGGCAAAACTGTCAATCATCTTGATGAGCAGCAAATAAATGAATGCCCAATGATGGGATTCTGTATTATCCTTAAAAAAAGAAATCCATCAGCTAAACATCAACAGGTAAATGTTTATACTCGACAGCCATCAATTTCAACTATCCATGCAAAGAGACAGGTGAGCTGGACTGGTAAACCTCGAAATTAGAGAAGTATTAATCGTCTGCTTCTAGCCAATATAAACAGATGTTATTTTTAAACAGGCAAAATCATCTCTTCCACTGAAATTTATTTGCAGCAGATAATGTTCTGTTACATTTTTAATCAAGCAGATGAAGTTACATTTAAATTGAAAATCTGCTTCACTCAACTAATCAGGCAAGTAAAATTCAGAGATGATTGAATGGCATCACACCGCACTATTACAGCAGGTAAATTGGGAAATTTACCTGTCACACCACATAGCGCATTGTTCAGCCACTGCATCTGCAACTTAGAAGCAAAGCACTAAGACAAAAAGGGAAAGGCATGTTAAACAGACTTATAAATCCATCATATTTTATGAAAACATTATTAAAGCTGCCAGCATAAAAATAAATATATAAATATTTTTAAAAGAAAAAAACCAACACAACACCTCTAGAGAATCAATAAAGATTTACACGGGTATGCTTATCCACTTCATGTAAATAGCATGCCTGGTTATTTCAAAGATCAAGATACATCCAGGCTAAGAAAAAGAAGCAAATGACTATAATGCAGTAAAAGGCCGAGAAACAATGACTACAGAATAGCAAGAATATGGATGGTCAGAAACAAGACAATACAAACAACACAGAAATGGGTAAAATGACTATGCCCTCAGTGGTCAACACAAATTAACGCTTTTACTTATCTACAAAGAGTCAGGGGCCGGAGCGATAGTCCAGTGGGTAGGGCATTTGCCTTGCATGCGGCCGGCCCGTGCCAGCTCGGGTTCGATCCCTGGCATCCCATATGGCCCCCGAGCACCGCCAGGAGTAATTCCTGAGTGGAGAGCCAGGAGAAACCCCTGAGCATTGCCGGGTGTGACCCAAAAAAAGCAAAAAAAAAAAAGTCAGATTTTAGTGACTTGTAGTTGCCTATAAAAACAGAAATGTTAACTAATTTTAATAACGTCAAATTTTACTTTCAGATATTTAAAAGGTAAACAAACAGGTATGTCAGTATTTTCTATTGAAATTCAAACTTGATTTTCATGACAGCATTTGTAAACTCAAACACTTTTCACTACAACTGCTAATAATACAGTGCTTGTAATACTGATTATTAGTTAATCCATTACCAGTTATGAGTATCAGATTTCTTTTTTTTTTACATCTGTCATTTTGTTTCAGCCTCATATCCTTGGAAATATGTGTATATGTCTATGATTATGACCTATTGTTTTTTCTTTCTTCTTTTCCTCTTCCCTTCCTTTCCCCACTTAAAAAAAAAAACCCTTGTAGTTTTTTTTTAAATCCTTGTAGAGAGGGGAGTATATAAACAAAACATAACACTGAAAAAATACTTACATTATAAAGACAAAATAATGTTACTGTTTTATTCCAAATAAGCTGTGAATCTACTCTGATTTTACCTTCAGTGATGAGCAATTGGAAATGAGATGTACAAGTCCTGTCATGGGATTAGTTAGCAAAGCTAGCCAGAAATCACACATTCTTCAACATGGTGCTGGGGTGGGGGGGCGGCACTGGACCACACCTGGCAATGCATAGCGCTTACTCCTGGCTCTGGCTCAGGTATCACTCCTGGTGGGACTCAGGGGTCCAGAAGTAGTGAACTCAAACCTGTGTTGGCTGCATGCACAGCAAGCATCTTACCGGTTGTACTACTTCTCCCGCCCCTATCAACATACTGTCTTAACCAACAATCATTTTCAGTAACTCTCTGGCTAATTTGAGGATATTCAAATTTACAGAATATTAGTAAGTAATACAAAGAGTTTTTCTATCTCCATACCCAATTTCCCATGACTAAAATATTAATATATTAAGACTAATGGGCCAATATTTATTAACTAAAACACATTTTTATTTCTATTTCTTTACTTTTCATTTGTTCCCTTTTGTTCCAGCATCCTGTCGGCATGTTACAATGTCACATCTCCTTAGGCTCTCCTCGGTTGTGACTGTTTCTTGGACTTTATTTATTTGGGGAGGTGGTGTTTTGGGGCCATAATGCGGCTGGGGAAGCTGGAACTCCGCTCTCCCCAGGCTCAGCTGACCATGGGGCTCCCAGGAGGACAGATGGGATTTGGGAGTGGGCCCATCACCTCTGGGGGTCCCAGAAGCAGCCGGATGAGACTCGCCCACCACACTAGCCGCTACCTTTGCTGTCCAGATGCTGACCTTAAGTCGCGCGGCCACTTACAGCTGTGTGGTCCATCAAACTAGTGGAAACAGTTATGTCCTTTAATGCACTGCATTCTACGATGTGTAGGAAAGGTAGGCGGGAAGGGGAGATAGAGAGGAGAGAAAAGACATACAGAACCCGCCAAGTAGTTGAGGTGTGGGAGGGGGAGGGAGGTAGGGACATTGGTGATGGGAGATGGGTTTGGGTGGAGGGATGGATGTGGAACACTGTAGAACCAAAACTCTACATGAGCATCTTGCAACTGTATGTCTAAAAGTGATGTAATAAAATTTGGGGGGGAAAAAATGAACACAAGCTCTACAAGTTTGCTTGCAGGCACAATAATTAAAAATATGATCCCAGCTCACAATGATCATAACAGTCAAGTGTCTGATCACCACAATCAGTGTGATCCTTATTCACTGCAATAACAACAAAGGGGAAGGAAAAAGGAAATTCTCCAAATTAACCTCTAGAGTTGAGATAGGAAAACCCTTGGCCCAAAGCCTTAGCTCTATTACTGACTGGTGTCTATTCTGATTTATAGCATTCACAGTTATCCTGTATGTCAGGGATTGCTTAGATAGCTTCAGTTCTTCCCATAAATGGCGTTGGCTTCAAACAACTCTTAATTCAGACATACAATAATTCTACCGAAAGAAAACCAGTAGATTATACACAGAGGCAGACGACTCTAACATCTGATGAAAAATAGGCATATTCCAAAGTGAAGCCACACAAACTGAATAATTAAGCCTCAACATTCTCTATTAAACCCTCATAGTTTTAAACATTATAACAATTTAAAACTTTTGCTCATTTCATGTACTAAAGTAACAATATATGAAATGGCTGACTTCTCATATAAACCTAAAAATGTAATTAATCCATAAAAGCTACAGAAATATTCATCCAAAAAAACATAATTGCCTTATTTCAATCACATTAATTTTACATGATCCAACCTAATATTTATTTTTAATAAAATATAAATAGTAACTACAAAAGAACTAAAACATTGAGAAATCATTCCTAAAATTTACTTAGCACTAAATAGTGGCATCTTGGAGACAAATTGGTGAGATAATACGGGTGTGCAATTCACAATTTTATTTATACTTAATAAAAATGGAACAAAAGAGCCGGAGCAATAGCTCAGCGGGTAAGGCATTTGCCTTACCCGATCCTTACCCGATCCCCGGTGTCCCATATGGTCCCCGAGCACCGCCAGGAATGATTCCTGAGTGCAGAGCCAGGAGTAACCTCTGAGCGTTGCCGGGTGTGACCCAAAAAGCAAAAAAAAAAAAAAAAGGAACAAAATAGTTAAATAGGAAATACGATCATTGGCTATAAAGTGTAGAACAAAAAATTAGAAGACAGGTTAGCAAGCAGCAGAAGGGATAGCTGGGAAATCACCAGAAATGAAGCTACTATGGAATATGAAAAGTTATTTATCCAATATCCATATGATAAAAAGGTTAATACCAAAGTTATATAAGACACCAGTAGAACTTTACAAAAAAATGACATCCTACCCCATCAAAAAATGGGAAGAAGAAATGAACAGAAACCTCCTCAAAGTAAAAATTCAAATGGCCAAAAGGCATATGAAAAAAATGCTCGCCATCACTAATCATCAGGGAGATGCAAATCAAAACAACAATGAGATATCGTCTCACACTACAGAGACTGGAGCATATCCAAAAGAGCAAGAACAATCAGTGCTGGTGTGGATACGGGGAGAAAGGAACTCTCATCCACTGTTGGTGGGAACATCAACCAGTTCAGCTTTTTGGAAAACAAAATGGACATTCCTCAAAAAACTAGAAATTGAGCTCCCATTTTGCCCAGCAATACCACTCCTGGGAATATACTGTAGGAACTCAAAAACACGTAACAGAAACCAGAAACACCACCTGCACTTCTGTGTTCACTGCAGCACAATTCACAACAGCCAGAATCTGGAAGCAACCCAAGTGTCCGAGAACAGACAACTAGATAAAGAAACCACAGTACATCTACAGAATAGAATACTATGCAACCGTTAAGGAAAAGCGAAGTCAAGAAATCTGCCTATCAGTGGATGGACATGGAGAGTATCATGCTGAGTGAAATTAGTCAGAAGGAAAGGGACAGATATAGAATGCATCTGCACTCCTTTGTAGAATATAATACACACACACACACACACACACACACATATAATGAGATTACTATCCAAGGCCAGGGAAAACATGAACCAGGAGGATTGGTCAATGGTTGGAAGGCTGCCACAAGAGTGCCTGGGGGTGAAGGGCAAAGTTAGGATACAGAAGGGACCAGTATGATAACAATAGTTGGGTTTGATGATTTTGGACAGGAATGAGTGTTGAAAGTAGATAAAGGGATATATATATACACGGATATAGCTGATAACCTTTCAGTATCTCTATTGCAAGCCATAAAGCCCAAAAGGGGGTGGGAGAGGGAGGAGGAGGAAGAAAGAGGAAGAGAGAGAGAGAGAGAGAGAGAGAGAGAGAGAGAGAGAGAGAGAGAGAGAGAAAGCCATAGAGGCAGATGGGGGAGGGGGGAGGGAAACTGGGGACATTGGTGGTGGGAAATGTGCACTGGTAAAGGGACAGGTGATGGAACATTGCATGACTGAAACCCAATCATAAACAACTTTGGAACTGTCCCAAAAGAACTGAGATTCAAAAGGAAGAAAAGGAAAGAAGAGAGAAAGACAGAGACAGAAACAATCTCAGGTTACTGAGGAAAACAGACAGGAGCTGAGAAATACAGTTCCAAGTCAGATATTATATATATATATATTTTATTTATTTATTTATAAATATATCATATATATTTTATATATATTAAAATATATTACATATTAAAATATATAATATATATTAAAATCTATGTGCTTATATACATTTATGTGCCTAGAGACAAAATATAACAACGGAGGAGTGGATATTATATCTTCTCTTGTAGACTGTAAATGGTATTTATTCTGGAGAAGTCTTGAAGTTTCATAAAAAAATAATACAACTACCATGAAACCCAATGACTGAAGTCTTGGACATTTACCAGAGAAAAATGAAGGGACTATATTCATGTCCATAGAAGTTTTATTCATAATAACTAAAAACTGGAAACATTCCAGCTGTCCTTCAACGGGCAAATGGATTAATAAACTGTGAGCAACCATATTACAGGATAAAGAGGAATAAACACACAACTTGGAAGAATCTTCAGGGAATGAAAAAAAATTCAATCATAAAAGGTCACATACAATATGATTCAATTATAGAGCGATCCTGAAATTACGAATCTACTGAACAGAGAGCACATTTATGTTTTCCAGGTGTTAGGAATGGTGCAAGGAAAGGGGCCATAAAAAGCCAAGAGAAGGGGCCACAGTGAAAACTCATATGGGATCCCAGGTATCCCACACAGACCCCTGAGCACCACCAGGAGCAATTCCTGAGTGCAGAGCCAGGAGTAAGCCCTGAGCATCACCGGATATAGCCCCAAAATAATTTTTTTTTTGAAAAGCCAATTTTTTGAAAAAATTAAAAACCTGAGAGGGACTGGGAAGTCTTACCAAAAGGGGGGGAAAAACATAATTCAAACCTTCTCTCCATTTCTCCCAGCACTTCCCACTCCAGAAGGTGACTCCTCCTCCATGCTCTGCTGAAGGAACAAGAGCACCCAAGCTGACATGTTCTTTGCGTTTCTCTTGTTCTTTGCAGTATAGTACGAGGTTCGTACTATATTGCAAAGAACAAGAGAAACGCAAAGAAGATGTCAGTTTTGTTAAGGAGTTCATACATAATTACATTGGGTAGAGACATGCTTTTTACTTGTGTGCACCCAATGTGATTGTAATTCCCTAACAGAAAATATTTATATGGAAACTAATATGGAAAATAAGCATTAAAATATTCTCATCAGTGGGTATTACTGCTACAGTTTTCCTAAGTTACTGGGGAAATGGTGGCAGAGCCGAGCATTTGTCTATCTACTTACGATTTTGACCCCTCCTGGTAGTGCTCAGAGGCTATTCCTGGCTCTGTGCTCAATAGTGAACCTGTTGGTGCTTAGAGAACCATAGGCATTGGTGGGGATAGACAGAGGGCTGGCTGCATGCAAGATAAGTACGTCACCTCCTATATCTTTCTAGCCCGACTGATGTATTTAAATCTCTGGACCAGAAGCACAGATAAAGAAGAAAGCTCAAGATCAGTAGTTTAGTTGAGCGTGTGATAGCTATATATTTAAATGACATAATCCCAAAGGAAGGACCATAGTCATGACGATGGAGGTAGGGAGAGATAGTGCAGGGGTTAGGGCACATGCCTTGCATGCAGCTGACCCCAGTTGGATCCCCAGCATCACATGGTCCCCAGAACAATACTGGGTGCTGCTCTGAAGGGCTTTGGTCACCACTGGGGTAAGACACCAAGGAAAAGTGATCACACTCTCAGGTCACTGCATTGGACCACTGGTCAACTGGCCAAGTATTTCTGGGAGGAAATGCTTGGGTCTTTTGAGCACTGCCTGGGAGGCCCCTCCACCCGCCCAAAACACAAAGATAACACTAGAACAGTGGGAATAAAAGAAAGACAAACCAGTGAAATCATCAAACAACAATCCTTTGTTTTCTATGTATCTTTCCTAATCTTCATTAGTTCCAAAACTGAGGTTTTCAGATACAGAAAGCACCTTGGAAGATTACCGCTAAACAACGGAGTGGAACAAATGCTTTTTATTTGAAGAATTTGCAATAAACCTTGTGAACATCACCTACAAACTGCGTTAAGTGCCTGCAGCAGGAGTGAAGAGATTCTAAAAGACATCTAACCCAAAAACATTTCTTTCACCTAAAAATAAAATCCATTCCCATGAATCAAATATAAATACTGGAAAAAGCTAATCTCTTAGGCCATTATATTACAGCCTTGTCAGTAACTAGTCTGCACAATCCTGAGTTCTCTGGCTGAAGCACTCACGGATTCCTTTCAGCAGGGAAAGAGGGGCCACTGAAGAGAGATCTCTCAAGAGGATGCCTAATTGACACTTGGATTAACATCACAATTTTGTCTATTACTCAAATTAACACCACTTAAAAAGAAGTATTTACAAATACGATACAACTCAAGAGCAATAAAAAAAAATGAACAGAAATTCTACTATCCAATTTTCTCTATCCTACACTCTTCTTCCATTTCCACAAGGACTACAAATGAAATAATTTAGCATATCTTGACAGTAAGGATGATGGCAACACTACCCTAGCTACTGCATTACCATCAAGTTGCATTAGATAATTTCAAAACCCTGTTTTAATCCAGAATTTATTTCATAATCTCAAAATTTCTCAATAATATTCTACTCCATGATAAAGATCCGTTAAGATGCTGGTTAATATTTATGTTTTCGAATTTTAACTCTCTATATATCTTTCAAATGAGGAGGGTTCTTTGTTTTTATTTTTGTACAAGAAAAAAAAACTGGTAGTCGCCTCTTTGCCTTCAATTTTTGTGTGGGACTTTAATTTTTGAGAAAGGTATAGGGAAGACTAGCAAAGATATACTTATAAGACAACTGGTGAGAAAGACATGCCTGAATCTTTGTCAAAGTTAATTGACAAAATTAAACTTTTCACTTCAGGAAAAGAAAGAGTCCCTAATCAAACATAACTGCAATGCTATAGATATGCTTAATGTAATTTAAATGGAACAATTCAGTTAGATTTTTTTAATTGATAGCCTTTTTATTTGTCTAATATGCACATTAAATTAATTCTTAATTTACCAATTGCTGAACATTACAAATTTACATACTAGGCTGACATAGAAACACCAAGGGAATATACAACCAATAAGCTCATTAAAGTTGGCAAGAAAGGTAAAATTAACAGGGCACCAAGATGGCAGAGAAAGACAAAGTGACAGGATCAGGAGGCGACAGCGACTTCTGCTACACACTCCAATGCCTCAAAATTTTTCAAAAAAGAACACAGCAATAATTAAAATCAACGCATACGAAATCTAGAAATTAGAAGTTTGCTGTGCAGCTTATTATTTTATAGCCAAAGAAACGCTTTTACACACACACAAAACATACTTATTGAGCAAAAACATGTTACAGAAGTCATTCAACCATCCAAAGAAAACAGCAAATTTACCTTAAAGAATTTCTGCAGACTATTAAATTACACAACCAACAATGTTAATGTGCCAAGGGAATTATAGTCAAGATCAAACATCTATAGTGAAATTCCCACTGGAGCTATGTCTAGGTCAGAGGAATTGGCAGACATCTGGTTGGCAAAACAGGTAAGAGATTCACAAGTCTTCCAAGCATCTCTGAGGATGACAAGTCAACCATAGCAGGTAAGTTCTCCAGTAAACTGAAGAGTCTCACTCATAACATAATTTTAGAGGGTTTTTAGAAAGAGGTTATGCCAGTCAACAAATTACTGTTGAAAAATTACAGGAGAAAAACTGCATCCTGACCAACATAGGATATTTTAAAGTTCACTATAGACACGATCCTAACAAGAACCCATCAATTTTGACTCTTAGGGAATTTACAACTATGCCTTCCCACTCATTTTACTGTTAGAACACAGGTTATTATGACAAAACAGGAACTAGCTAGATCTTTCAACAGTTCAAAGAACTGCTATATAAACTGCATAGGGTTGGGGCCAATGCGATAGTACAGTGGGCGAGGAGCTTGCTTTGTACACAGCTTTTTACACTTGCTTTGTACACAGCTAACTTGGATTGGATCCCCGGCACTACACAAGGTCCCCCAAGCCTGCTAGGAGTGATCCCTGAGCACAGAAGCAGGAGTAAGCCCCAAGCACTACTAGGCGTAGCCACAAAATGAAACAAAACATTTCCCATATCTTGCTACAGGGTAAACATTATTCAGATACCACCCCAAACCCAACAAAGACACTGCAGGAAAATTACAAATATCCCTCATTTAGCACCTTTGCCAAAAGTCTAAACATATTTGAGCAGACTGATTTCAGCTATATATTAAAAAATATATCATGACCAAGACTACAGTTTGCTTACTTTAAAAAAAAATCAGTTAGTGTATTTCACTAATAACACAATCATCTCAATAACCACATAAAAAAGAACTAGACTTCCAACCCTGATTTTAAAATGCTTAGGCAAATAAACAACTAGAGGAAACTCCCTCAATACAATAACGGTTCTCTCCCCAAAAGCCTAATACTGCACATAGGACTATAGGACTATACTTTTCTTTTAAATTCAGGAACAGGATAAAGATGTCCACTCCCAGGCTATCCAACACTGCACGGTAGGTTCATTTTTTAAATTTCTTATTTTATTTTGCTTTTTGGTTACACCCAGCAATGCCCAGGGGTTACTCTTGGTTCTGCACTCAGGATTTACTCCTCATGGTGCTCAGGAGATCATGTGGGATGCCAGGATCGAACCCGTGTCAACCGTGGTGCAAGGCAAATGCCATCCCCGCTGTGCTACTGCTCCAGCCCCAGCACAGTAGGTTTTAAGCAGGACAACAAGGCAAGAAAAGTAAGTCGTTCATATTGGGAAAAATGTTAAGTCAAACTACCTTTAAGTTACAGATGACAGATTCAACAATATAGTATCAAACACATAGCAGAATCTAACGGTCATCCACATAACCCTTCACTCGTAGGTTTTTATTCCGAGGCGGTTACTGAAGGCTTTGCCACAACTTCCCAGAGTATCTGACTATGCTTACCCACAGGAGGTTAATGTGAGGACAGACACACAGGTTCTGCTAAAGGCTAAACATCCTGTCTACCCCTTAGTATCTTCAATGGTCACACAAAAAAAGCACTAGAGCTCAAGAGAAATAAACTCAAGCAGGGTCTGCCAACTAAAGAAGTTTGTAGCTAACTTGATTTTATCTCAAAATATTCTGTAAACTATAGCAGCCATGCAAACTGGTCCAAACCGAACATATCAACTATGTGACTTCCCTCTCTGAGGCTATGGGCTTTTTTCCACCTATAAAAAGACAACATTGGGGCTGGAGCGATAGCCCAGCGGGTAGGGCGTTGCCTTGCACGCAGCCGGCCTGTGCCGGCCCGGGTTCGGGTCCCCGGCATCCCATATGGTCCCCTGAGCACCGCCAGGAGTAATTCCTGAGTGCAGAACCAGGAGTAACCCTGAGCAGGGTATGACCCAAAAAGAAAAAAAAAAAAAAAAGGCAACATTAAAGCAATGCTTTGCAAACAATCAGTGACTAGCCTAACACTGGGGGACTTGGGGTTTTTGTTGTTTGTTTGCTTTTGGGGTGACACCCGTGATGCTCAGGGGTTACTCATGAATCTGCATTCAGAAATTACTTCTGGCAGTGCTCGGGGACCACATGGGATGCCAAGGATTGAACCTGGGTCAGTCACATGCAAGGCAAACATCCTACCCGCTGTGCTGTATCGCTCTGGCTCTTTGGGGGACCTGTTTAAAGAGACTCTTAGAATTCACTAAAGAATTAGATCTAATTCAGTGTGTCTGGCATACTGCCCAGGGGCATGCTGCGAGCACTGTCCTAAAACCAGATTTGGAAACTCTGGCCTACATAATCTTTTAGGGTCCCATCTGCCCCAATACATTTCCAAAAATTGTAATGAGAGGCCAGCGCAATAGTACAGTGGGTAGAGGCATTTGCCTTGCAAGCGGTTAAGCCCAGTTCGATCTCCAGCATCCCATATATTTGGAGTACTGCCAGGAGTTATTCCTGAGTACAGAGCCAGGAGTAACCACTGAGCATCACTGAGTATGACCAAAAAAAGCAAAAAACAAAATAAAAAAAGTTGTAATGAGGAGCCGGAGTGATAGCACAGCGGGTAGGGCATTTGCCTTGCACTCAGCCAACCCGGGTTTGTTCCCTGGCATCCCATATGGTCCCCCCGAGCACTGCAAGGAGTAATTCCTGAGCATCATTAGGTATGACCCAAAAAGCCAAAAAAAAAAAAAAAAAAAAAAGGTTGTAATGTGATCTTTCAAGTGGAGTGTCATGAGTCACATGAGTGTCAGAGTCAAAGTAAGACATTAGGAAAAAATTTAAATTTTTGAAGATTAGTTTCAAGTGTAATCCATTTTACAGATTTCTAGTTAGTCACTGTATTCTTTTTATCTATTCATTTTTGCTTTTTTGGGTCACACCCGGCGATGCTCAGGGGTTACTCCTGGCAGTGCTCAGGGGACCATATGGGATACCAGGGATCAAACCCAGGTTGGTCACGTGCAACGCAAAGGCCCTCCCACTGTACTCTCACCCCGGCCCCTTGTATTCTTTATTATCATCCTTCTTCATAGTTGTGAGATCCCAATGACTTGTTTTACCCTGATTATCTTTCTACTTATTTTTTGTTTGGGGGGAGGTCTGACTCCACACCCAGCAGTGCTCAGTGGTTACTCTCGGCTCTTCCTGGAGGTCACTCTTGTTCCAGGAAAGACATGGTGCCAGGGATTGAAACAGGTCAGACACACCTAAGGCAAGCACCTTAACCTCTGCACTGTATCTCTGGTTCCTCTGTTTATTTTATTGTTTTTGTTCGTGTTGTCTTAGGGCGACAGCAGGCAGTGCTCCAGGATCACTTCTAGCAGTGCTCAGGGAAGGGAGGGGAGAGTAGCAGAGGGGAGTGGGGTTCTCTGCGTGCAAGGCAAGCACCTCACCCGCTAGACTGTCGCTCCAGCTCCTCTGCTTGCTTTATTGACTGGTTTCGGGCCACTCCCAGCAGTGTTCAAGGTTTACTCCTAGTTCTGCACTCAGGGATCACTCCTCCTGGGACCCAAGGGACTAAATATGGCGCCAAAGTTCAAACTTAGGTTAGGTGCATGCAAGGCAAACACCTTACGATAAGTCCCTCCTTTGCTTATTTTGAAACAATTCTATCCCCCTTTTCTTGAGAATATTTTAGAACTAGGTGGAGATCAGAGATTCTACAGTGTCCTACATTCCTGTACTTCAAAATGGAGGAACAATGGCTGTAGGAACTGAAAGGCTGATTTCTGCAAGACCTTCAAGAACCTGGAAGTGAAAAAATTAAACCACTTTTCTCAAAAACCTCATAAATTCAAAGATACAGTACTAATGTCAACAAAATAAAAATGTCTGCTATTAACACTACTCTGAATACAAAAATAACTAATTCCAGGCCAAAGCCATAGATAGTCAGCAGCCAGAACATTTGCGTTCTGGCTTGAACATTGAAGCCATTGAACATTGGCTTGGTGCGGCTAATCCGGATTTGATCCCTAGCATCCCATATGGTACCCTGAGCACCACCAGGAGGAAATTCTGAGAACAGAGCCAGGAGCAACCCCCTGAGCATTGCCAGGTGTCGCCCTCCCTCAAAAAAAAAGTAACTTATTTCATTTGAGCAAGCTACAAAGCTTGCAAAGGCTTTGTAGCTTGCTCAAGATGGCGGTGCAGCCACCCCACGGGATCCACCTCAGCGTGCGTGTACCTCTTTGAAGAACTTGAATCTTAGTACATCAGCCCTGACCCGCCATCCCAGCAGTGCCTTGCAAGAAGCCAGAGGAAGCCCCACACCATGAGAGCCGCCATTTTCCACATCCGGACTCCCTACTCGTCAGAGCTCCACCCAGCAGAAGAGCTGATCACAAGCCGGGCTCATCAATAAATGAATGAGAGAGAGGTGACTACAAGAGTAACCCACCCGCACGGCAGAGCCTGGCAAGCTACCCGTGTCATATCTGACATGCCAAATACCAGTAACAATTATAGACCTCATTCCCATGACCTGATGGAATGGTTTGAGGCTCTTTATCGAGTGAGCAGATGTCCTTGGGCTATACTAGAATATGGACATATGAAGATGTTAGTGGTGCCTACTCGAGCAAATCGATGAACAACAGGAAGACAGTGATACAGTGAACTTATTTCATTTAGTACTAACCTTCTATTAAAACTACTATTTCGGGGCCAGAGAGATAGCCCAGCGGGTAGGGCGTTTGCCTTGCACGCAGCAGGCCCATGCCGGCCGGGTTTGATCCCCGGCATCCCATATGGTCCCCAGCACCGCCAGAAGTAATTCCTGAGTGCAGAGCCAGGAGAGACCCCTGAGCATTGCCGGGTGTGACCCAGAAGCAAAAAATAAATAAATGAATGAATGAATGAATGAATGAATGAATGAATGAATGAATGAATGAATGAATGAATAAATAAAAAACTACCATTTCTCTACCAAAGTGGTTTCTTTAAAATTAACTGATATAGGGCTGGAGCAATAGCACAGCAGGTAGGGCATATGCCTTATACGCAGCCTTGACGCAGCAGACCCGGGTTCCATCCCTGGCATTCCATATAGTCCCCCAAGCACCGCCAGGAGTAATTCCTGAGCAAAGAGCCTGGAGTAACCCCTGAACATTGCCGGGTGTGACCCAAAAAGCAAATTAAATAAATAAAATCAATCGATATAATAGATCAACAGAACCTTCAAAATGCTTATTACAGTCATGTTAAGTAACTCCATGATTCTAAGTTGCCTGAGTATTCTAAGAATAAATTAACAATAATTTCAGTCAATAGTATCAAGTCATTGTAGCTGAAGCTGAATTATCTTTATCCTAAAATTTTATTAAAATTCAACACCTCTGGACATAACTGCAACTGAAAACCTTTCAAAAAAGGATTACACGAATCAGACAGAAATAGAAAAAATACACCTGTTAAAGTATGAATAAATGTGAACAGCATACAAACCAACATTATCTCTAAACTTTATTTCTGATTGTGCCCCCAAATAGACAAACCAGTGATTTAATACCTTTCATACATTTTGTGCCACTAGGCAACTAATTCTTTTAATTCCTGGAATTGGCTGCATTTCCAAGACTAGGAGGAATGCATGGAAAGTGGCTGTGGTATACTGTAATACAATAAGCGGGCTGTGGGAGGAAACACAAGCTTTATTTTATTCAGCAAACTAATATATTTTGCTGCTATTTTCAAATCACGTAATAACCGTTGTATTTTATTCTCTGATTTTTCACATGTTTTGTACAAGACACTCTTCTTATGAGACAAAGCAGAGAATTATAAGAATACTACAGTACTACATCATCGTTTGTGCATCTTTGTATGGAATCTATGAAAAAGTTTTGTGGCTCGGAGTTGGTTCAAAGGGCTAGAACACAGGTCCCCCAACAATGCCTAGGGGTATTAGAATCCCCAAAGAGCTATTTGGCTTTTAAACACAGTCTCATATTGAGAACGAATTTTGAAAACACAGAACAATGGGATGGATAAAGCAAAGGCCAAAAAAATTATCTGTGGGGATGGTCAAGGAAAAAATGCAAAAGAAGTCTAAGATGTGTCTAGAGAGAACACAGTGTCTCTGGTAGTTTTGAAACGTTTATTATATGACATTTGCCCCAAGGCCGTATCTTATACTGATGAACAAAATCACAGCATTTTCCCCTTTTTCTTTATATTTTTTGGGGCACACACACCCTGCGATTAAATTCCAAGCTAGTGCTTGGGGACGCTCCCAGAGGTGCGTTAAGGGTGCAATGCAGTGTCAGGGATTGAATGTGGGTCACGTGTGCATGACCTGCAATCCTGTCTCTCCAGCCCCTGGAATCAGATTTTAAAGGTCACGGCTAAAATGAGTTACCAAAAGTTACTAGCTAGTTAAGTATAAGCAAGCCAGATATGTAAAGCACGCATCCATTTGTGTTTTAAACACTAGTTTAAAAAAAACACACTTTTTTAAATAAGACATTATTGAGAATGTGTAACTTATTCCTTAGCAAGCAGAAAGTTAACATACCTCTCACTATATATTTTTCTTTTATCTAGAGAATCCATTGGATATTAATTTAAAATGTGCCATATGCGGGGCCAGAGCGATAGCACAGTGGGGGAGGGCATTTGCCTCGCATGCAGCTGACCTGGGTTCAATCCCGGCATCTTATATGGTTCCCTGAGCACTGCCAGGTATAATTCCTGAGCACAGAGTCAGGAATAACCGCTGAGCATGACCAGGTGTGACCCAAAAAGCAAAACTAATTAATTCATTAATTAATGAAATGTGTCCTATGAAAAGCACTCTATTATATGTTTATGCTTTAGGATGGCGGAGAGAGAAAATGCATGCACTTCTTGGTCTTTCTTTAAGAACTAACGTGTATGTCAGTAGTTTCTTTTCTTTTTTGTCTTGCTTTTGAGTCATACCCGGCAATGCTCAGGGGTTACTCCTGGTTCTGAACTCAGGAACTACTCCTGGCAGTGCTCGGGGACCATATGGGACGCCAGGGATCAAACCCAGGTTGTTCACATCGAAGGCAAATGCCCTATCCTCTCTGCTATCGCTCCGACCCCAATGTCAGTAGAGTTACAGCCAAAATATATGAAACAACTATGACTATAAAAAAAAAAATTTTTAAAACAAGGTAGGACCTAGAGATTGAGTCCGGGTTAACATATTTGTCTTTCATGCTGCTGACCATGGTTTGATCCCAGCACTGCATAAGACTACCTGAACACAGAGCCAGGAACTGACCTCTAGGTATAGAGCCAGGAGTAGCCGGAGACTGCTACCAGGTGAAGCCCAAACCTCCCATGCTAACTCCTGCCCCCAAAAAAATCTCTTAACAATGATGTATACCTTTGGAAACATTTACAACAATGACTTGAATTTGAAATTTCTAATTCAAGTGAATATTCGGAAAATTAGGTTTATTAAGAAAGGCGGGGAGGGGGGAGAGAGACATCACAGCATACATGGGAGAAATCCGTCAAGAGATCTGAAAGTGAAACCTACTGATTCCAACCTTACAGCTTATGTTTCTTTTTAACTTGTCTTTCACCAAAGAAAAAACAAACAGAAACGAATATGTCTAAACTGCCAAAAAGAATCTAAACATAGGGAGCTGAGCATAGCAGACCCATTTGATGATTTTTTTCCCTCTTTTTCTTTTTTTCTCAGATGCTTCTTTCTAATGAACTGACCATTTTTCACTTCCCAAATTTTGAAATGGTCAACAGACCATAGAAAGATTTTTTTTTAGGCTCCTGCTTGAAGTCAACAGTTTTATTTTTTCCTATTTTTATTACACCACCTTTAGACATACAATTGCAAGATGCTCATGTAGAGTTTTGGTTCTACAGTGTTCCAACACCCATCCCTCCACCCGAACCCATCTCCCATCACCAATGTCCCCACCTCCCTCCCCCTCCCACACCTCAACTACTTGGCGGGTTCTGTATGTCTTTTCTCTCCTCTCTATCTCTCCCTCCCGCCTACCTTTCCTACACATCGTAGAATGCAGTACATTAAAGGACATAACTGTTTCACTAGTTTGGTGGACCACGCAGCCACAAGACTTAGGGGCCTCATGGTCAGCGTCCACACAGCAAAAATGGCGGTTAATGTGGTGGGCTGCTTCCGGGACACACCCCCCAGAGGTGATGGGCCCACTCCCAAAACCCATCTGTCCTCCTGGGGGCCTCATGGTCAGCTGAGCCAGAGGAGAGCCAAGTTCCAGTTCCCCCAGCTGCGTCTGAGGCTCTGCATGCTATGGCTGGTTGCCCCAGGGCAGCTCCTGGGCTGGGGCTACCGGGCTTAGACAAAATGGAGAGGGGGAAGGGGCAACCCCAGCTCCATCTGACAAATTCCTGGTGTTTCCCGCTTCTGGGAGCTGCCTACCTGGGCTAGAACTCGTTTTGCTCTGTTAATCTGATCTTGAGGTCAGTGTCCCTTCCGGGCTGGCTCTGATATGCTGCAGCATCCGGACAGTGAAAATGGCATCTAATGTGGTGGGTGAGTCTCATCCGGCTGCTTCCAGGACCCCCCAGAGGTGATGGGCCCATTCCCAAAACCCATCTGTCCTCCTGGGGGCCCCCATAGTCAGCTGGGCCAGGGGAGAGCCGAGTTCCAGCTCCCTCAGCCGCGTCTGAGGCTCTGCATGAAGCCAACAGTTTGAGCAAAGTGCTGGCCTTGATTCAGGTCCAGCAGACGACATTCTTGAGAGGTCAGGGACACCTCTGTAGACCTCTCCAGTGCTCAACAAAGCAAGCAATCAACACCAATTTGCCAACTGCTGGCAGGTCTAAACTGCACGTTTACTAGGCAGTACCAAGATGGCATGTTCTCTGGACTCACATCCTTAACCTGGGAATGAGGGATTTGGAAGAATGGAAAGGAAATAAACAAAGACTGTACAGTTTAGGCAGTTAGGTAAGATTAAAATGTGCACAATTTATTGGGCTGTTCTTTGAGAACAAGAACCTTTAAAAATTAAAGCATTCTTTAGTATCCAATTTCTAAGACTGCCAAAAATACTTGTTCATAAGAACTAAACGGAGGGCTTAAGTTTATGTTAAGTATTTATACAAAATTATTTTAGAATTAGCATTCACTCATTTATTTGAATACACTCAACAGTAAAACATCACTATTCAGGGGCCAGAGCGATAGCCCAGTGGGTAGGGTGTTTGCCTTGCCCGCAGCCGGCCCATGCCGGCCGGGTTTGATCCCCGGCATCCCATATGGTCCCCCGAGCACCGCCACAAGTAATTCCTGAGTGAAGAGCCAGGAGTAACCCCATAGCATTGCCGGGTGTGACCCAAAAAGCAAAAAAAAAAAAAAAAAAAAATCACTATTCAAACCAGTAAAATAAAAGCACTACTAATACTTGCTTACTTACTAAGAGAACTATATAACTATCATCCTAATTGCTATCTTTTCTATATCTTCCAGTATAGATAGAAAGCCCACAAATGCTAATTCAAAGACTACCAATTCCTTCTGATTATTCTTTAAGATGGAATTTCAGGGTCAGGCAGATGGTTCACAGGGCTGAAACTCGTGTGCCGCTTACAGAATAGAATTCATGGGTAGGAGTGCAGAAGTGGGGCGGGGACCTTAGAGAGGGGAGGCAGGCACTCTGGTGATGGGTGTGGAACAGTGTATGCAACAAAACAGTTACAATGTAAGCACTGTGAATCAGCGTCTCATAAAAATAATGAAAAGTTATTAATAAATCTCTAGTTGAGACTGAAGAGAGGCAGTAGGAGGGTTAAGGCATGTATCTTGCCTGCAGCTGCCCATGTTTGACTCGCTGGTCCTCAGTGTACAGCCCTAAGGGTCCCTAGGCAATGCCTGAGGGTCTGGAGAACCTCCAGTTCCTTGGCATGAACCTCTGGCTCAGCTGGCCAAGAATCTCCAGGAGTTTCCCCTTCCTCCAGCCACCATGCTGCCCTGCAAATATATACAAGTTCAAATCACTCATGACTACATATACATGACATCAGTCTGGCAGTCTGGCTATTTGCAAAGAGATGCACAATCACCTTGGCTAGAAAATGTGACCTCTGGTGAGTACTTCTTCGAGAAACACAGTAAGCCTGGTGTCACTGCCAATGTGTGCATTTTAAGGTAAGGATGCAGCGCCCAGCAAGCTCATGTCTAAGCACTGCAATCAAAAGAATGGGCACCACAGCGACCACCATTGCTGAGAGTGGAGACACAATTGGACATGCAGCCTCCATCGAGCACCACAACAAAAATGTGTGAGCACCAGTCATGTGTGCCTGCCAAACCTGGTAGATGCAAGAACAGCAATCATGACAAAGGGAGAAAGGAAAAAAAAGAGGGAAAAGATAAAGTGAAACAATTTTTATGTGAAGAGACTATCAATTTATTTCTATGGTCCTCCCCAAGTTTTATAATCCCGGCCTAACAATAACAGTAAGGCAAATCACAATTAGAGTGCATTCTACAAAATAACTCACCAGGACTTCCCAAAGCTCAGTATAAAAAAAAAAAAAGGCTTGAGGCTGGAGCGATGGCCCAGTGGGTAGGGCATTTGCCTTGCACGCGGCCGGCCTGTGCAGGCCTGGGTTCGATCCCGGCATCCCATATGGTCCCCCAAGCACTGCCAGGAGTAATTCTTGAGTGCAGAGCCAGGAGAAACCCCTGAGCACTGCTGGGTGTGACCCAAAAAAAGCAAAAAATAAATAAATAAATAAGTAAATAATAATAATAATAATAATAAAGGCTTATGAAACTGTCCAAGTCAAGAGGAGTCAAAGGAGACACAGTAACTAAATGTAATCTAGACTTATGGTTGGGTTCCTAGAACAGAAGAAATCTGGTAAAAAGAAATCAGGTAAAAACGAAAGAAATCTGAATAAAGTAGAAACTTATGTCAATAGTAAAGAATCAATGTTGGGGCTGGAGCGATAGCCCAGCGGGTAGGGTGTTTGCCTTGCACGCGGGTGCCGGCCTGGGTTCGATCCCGGCATCCCATATGGTCCCCCGAGCACCGCCAGGAGTAATTCCTGAGTTCAGAGCCAGGAGTAACCCCTGAGCATCGCCGGGTGTGACTCAAAAAGCAAAAAAAAAAAAAAAAAAGAATCAATGTTGGTTCATTCATTTTAACAAATATACCCTACCACTACGGCATGAACAGGGGAAACTGGTGTGAGGCGGAATCATTTTCTATATAGTCATCTCAATTTTTTCTCTAAATCCTAATGTGTTCTAAATTTGTTTTTTTAAGTAATGGAAAACAGGACAAGAGGAAAAGGAGTTGGTCATATCTCATAGTATTTAAAAAGTATTCAAAGCAAGTTATTTGACCTTAGCAATCTGGAAATCCTTTCTTGAGATTTATATATGAATTTCTTGAGGTATACCTATAGCCCAAACAAAGCCCTACTGATCAGCAGAAAGCTTGGGTTTTGCATGTAAGAGGTTCTGGGTTCAGTCCCCTAACAGTTTAGTCTATATTCAGAGCCCAGAACAGTTCCAATATTACCCTAGAGTCAAAGGAAAAGGATTTTTTGTACATTTGTCGTAGACAGAACACATATAAGGCACAGGCTCTACAGCTGAGCTCTATCACCAGCCACAGAAAGGGATTCTTTTTCAGTTTATTACATAGGGCCCAAGAGACAATACAGAAGGAAAGGCACTTGCACTGCGGTCATCGGCAGCAGCCGTGACCCTGGGGTGAATCCCTAGTACCAGAGTATTAACAGGGGTCACTCCTGAGCACAGAGCCTAGAATAGTTTCCAGAGCACAATTGAGTATAGCCCCAAAACAAAACAAAAAAGATTTAATGTATGAATATCCTTTTATAACTTTCATAACACATAAATCAAATAAAATGAACACTTCATTCTCCAAAATCAACCTTAAGGTTTAAAAAAAAACTAAGTAAACTGAAGTATAGCATGACCGTTTTAGGTTGAAAATAAAATCTTGTGAGAAATAGTTAAGATATTCAAGTAATTTCTTTGGGAGTTCAGGTGAAAAAACCAGCTAAATAATTTTGTTTCTATGAATTCCAATGTGACATTGATCAACAGCAAAGAAAAACCTTCAAAAAGAGTTAAGATATGTTAAACAAATTAAAAAAATTATTCTTCAAGACCTGTATGCACACTGCTGGGGAAGAAAAAACCACACACATACACAGTTACATGTTCAATGTTCTGCATTAAACGTTGAGGTTTATGGCGTTTGCTATTGCTAACAAACTGGAAGAGCAAAACCTAATGTTGTACACTTAAAAATAACACCTTTTCTGTACCCTACACACCAATAAAAAAATCTCTATACATGTCACACCATGCTTTCTAAACATTATTCTAACATCTGAGATTTTAAAGTCTTTTTTGTTCCTGATCTGAGACATAGATGTTTCCAGCACTCATTTAATATTTGCCCTCCTTTGTGATATAATTCGACTGACTTGCAAAACAATTCAAGGGCAATTACTGTCACCACACAAAGGAGCAAAGGTTAAATCAATCTCCTTAAAGTGGAATTACAATGTAAAGCACAAAGTTAGGTTAACATATCCAAGTGATTTCAAGTTAAACACAAAAAAAGAATTACTTGCTTCCAGATAGAAATAATTACGGCTGATTCTGTTTACTGCATCAAAATTTCAAGAATCTGGCTTACCTTTCTAAAATACAAACTCAACAGTTTAAGAGATCAATGAGAAAGTAAAATGCGGTGTACAGGTGTCCCAAATCTCTTATCTATTCCCATTCTCGTCCTTTCCATCCCCCTTCCCCAACCTGATTAAAAACCTAAAAAGAGCCCAACAGAGAATCCCATGCCACATACTGGGCATCATTGTGGTCCTTAGTGATCCTCCTTTCCTCAGGAGCATTCATTTCTAAAACCTTAATGACACTCTGTCACATTCTCCTGAAAAGGAGAGGAAAAACTGCCATTAAAGGCTGTGTTCATTATAATCAGTGACTTCTTAAAAATGTTTGCAGTCACGCAGTGATGTAAATTTGGGACTTCTTTTAGTGCTTGAGAATTTTTTTTAAAGCAGATTTAAGTGTTTCACAAATTTTCTGTGCACAGGAAAGTGTGAGAAATGCTTACAACTGTTCAGGGTTTTTTTAAGGGCAAAACAAATGAGAACATGGCAAAGCTGAATTTATGTTTCCCAATTGCTATTTAAAATATCTGTCAAAGCAACTTAAATGCATTTTTTATATAAAAGGAAAGTGACACATGGAACTATTAGGAACCTCAATGGTAATAAAACATTCCCCAAATAGCACAGATTTATGCAAATCACTACAGGAGAGTAAGAATTTTCAGAGAAGCCAAAATGTGAGCAAATAATGGCACTCTAGCCTCCTATTCCTTAATAAAATAGTATTTTGCCAGTTAAATATAGTAGGTTCCTAACAATTGCCAATTTTGTAAAGATATCTGGAAACTATAAGAAATTCAAAGCTATCAAGCAGTTCTTCGTTTTGTTTGCTGGGGGTAAAGAGGTGGGAGAGTTATACAGGTCTTTTATTTTAATCCGTAAAGGATCTTTAAAAAGGAAGAAAATATTTTCTAATTCTTTTGTGCACTTTTCCCAAAAATTTTGCAACATCTGGGATATTGTGTAGATATTCTTCTCTGTACCACGTGCAACTAATCAACTTTCATTCCAGTGAAACTGCAATTTCTTTCTCAACATTTTTAAAGAATTTATTTGCCCTTAGGTTTTCCCCCCCAACTTACAAAACAAAATACTAAGCCACTCTACAAAATATTTTAGGTTTAAATTAATTTTAATGAAATTAAAGTGTTAATTTATTGTGAAAGTATATGCAAAAAAAAAAAAATAGACTCCCAAAAGCATTAATACAAAGACTTTGACAACAGTACAGCATGCTGTTAGAACTAGAGTAAAAGGGTAACACAAACCATTTCAACAGGTCTAGTTTATGTTCCAACATATTTGATCATTTTATCTTCCATTTAATATATAGTTCACTGTTGTTGAAAAAAAAAAATCACACAATCCATACCTAATTCAACATCTCAAACACAGATTTAAACCCTAAATTGCATTGACTTGCTAAAAACAAAAAAGCTCAAAGAATTTTGAGATTTACTGTGAACTCCCAGCTTCCTTCCTTAATTGCCTTGCCTGGGGAGAGAATATTATTTCCAAAATGGAAAACCTTGCAGTACATCCGGTCCGTGTACATCTGGTCGGTGTACCTACTTCCTTGCCATCAGTTTTAAAGTGGTCCAGAGAACACAGAATATTAACTTAAGAAAGTTTCTCTAGCATACAAAGTAGCCTGAAATCTTAAAAAAAGAAAAAGGGGGTTGTAAACACCAAACTGGCCCACCAACCCCAAAGTGAAGAAACGCTGACTTTTGGCCACTTGCAAGGCAAACTAAATTCTCATTCTGTAAGTATTTTCCATTGTGAATTACAACTGTAAAGTGATAACTGACATACTGCCTTTGTAAATATCAAAAGAAATCTTAAAATTCTTAAGTAAATTCAAAGATCATCTCCTCCCAATGAACTCAAGGGCTCTCAGGAAGCCGGCAGGGAAGCGCTTGTCTTCCTCAAACAGGAAAAAGCAGGCTGGCTGCTCCCACACCATCAGATGACGCGCCTATCCCCTCCCCACACGCTCTCTTCTCATGAGCTCTCTCTCATGACAGCAGTGTCTTTCCTCCTCTGCATGCCGGCAGTCTCCATCTCTGACCTCTTCTCATATTAAAGTATAGGCTCTTGGGGGCGAAGGCAACACAGGGTGTAAGGTGTCTGCATTGCCCCTGTGATGGAGGTTCGACCCCATGCACTACATAGTCCTCAAGCCTGGCCCAGGAGTGATTCCTGAGCACAGAGCCAGGAAGGAGTAAGCCCTGACTATCACTGGGTGTGGCCCCAAAGCAAAATCGTAACAAAAACAGGACCTTTGAGGTGAGGGCCCATGCCTGCTCTTTTGTGTGGATCAGCAGCCTCCTCTAGTAGCTTCCTAGAAGACCCTGAGCCTTTGCTAATTAACAGACATAAGAGAATCAGGTCTCTCACTACTAATGTCTCAGGTTTATGCCTCTCCCCTCCAAATTACACGTCAATAGGTTTAAGGAAAAAACGGGGGAAGGGGTGAGCAAGTATAGCCTTCTTTTCCCCTCATAAAGTCATTTCCAATAGCTTAACCGTAGATTAAAAGTCAGTAAAGGAATCAAACAAAGTACTCTCAGTGCTCTTATATAAAACATCTCTTTGGAGGTAAAATTTCTTATATAAAATGGTATAGAGGTAAAATTTCTCTTATGTTACAATATTTTTAATCAGCATATGAATAGCAGTGACTTCTAAGCCTAAATATTTTTAAATGTCAGTGGGCCTATTCCATCAATAAATTCACAGACTATCTTATCTTAGGGATAAGCCACTATATAAAGTGAAACAGAAGTTATCAAATACAGTAACTTAAAATAACGGGGCCAGAGCAATAGTACAGCAGGAAAGGTGTTTGCCTTGCAAGTGGCCAACGCGGGTTCAATCCCCGGCATCCCATATGGTCCCCTGAGCACCACCAGGAGTAATTCCTAAGTGCAGAGCCAGGAGTAACCCCTGAGCACTGCCGGGTATAACTCCCCACCAAAAAAATAAATAAATAAAAAATGTTCGGAGGCTGGAGCGATAGTAAGTATGGCATTTCTTGCACACAGCCCTCAGGGCTTCGGTCTTCAATCTCTAGCACACCACAGGGTCAGCCCGAGCACTGTCAGGAGGAATTCCTAAATGCAGAGCCAGAAGAAGCCCTGAACACTGAAGAGTGCGGCCCCCAAACAAAACAAAAAGTTCTATTCTTTAAAAAAACACAAGATTTGGGTTGTATTTCAAGCTATTTATTTTTTAAACAATCAAAATTGCTCAAAAATATGCTCAAAAATACGCTGGAGAGTTCCTTAGATGCTAGCAATAAGGACTATATGCTTTTCTCGAATGATGACTTTTAATCCTATAAAGTTCTGTCTTGTACAAAAGACAGGCATCCTGCATAACCATCACAGGAAATGTGAGGAGCGACACTGAAAGTGTACCTTAGCTGACTCAAAAACTAGACTCTTAGTCAGTTAACCCCATCTAGCTTCCTGGCATTTAGGCACTTTGGTGATTCTTTTTCCCAGCTTTCATATTTTAACTTTATTTGTGAAGGAAGAATATTCTGACAGTCTTTTTCTTAAAGTCAATACAATTTTAAGTCATTTTATTTTGCAGTTCTTTTCCTTGTCCATCATTTCACTTCATCTGAAGTTTGACAGCCACCCCCCCTCCCATCCAGCAACTCTGATTCTTGATCTCAAGAAAGTCCCAAAAGGAAGCAGGCACAGACTTAAAACTTTCCCCTATCACCTCATGTATAAGAGGACTTTGCAGCTCCTCACGGTGCTCTTTATCACTCTTTTCGAGTGGCCTCTGCGTCCTGGGAGACTTCAGTATCTGGTCACATTCTCTAGCTGTCTAAGGTTTAAATAGTATTATTCTTCAAATTCCCAAATGTTGATGAACTGTTTGAGTGATGACTATGTTCACCTGTGATCCAACTATTTATTACAGGATCCATTCAAGATGGTAAAGAGAAATTCTGATGGGTTATCTTAGACTAGCTTGACCCTCACCTGCACTGCCCACAATTATTTCATTATTAATTTCTGGACCTACACTATCAGAAAACTAAAATAACTCAACTGTAACAGTGATGGTACAAGTACTTGACATTATCACCTACGTTTCTAAAATGTAGTAGTTTAATATTATTTCAAAATAATTTAATATTGAATTCAAGAATTCACTAATTCTAAATTACTCAAATTATATGACCATCATGATTCTCAACTTAATATTTAGTTCTTTCAAGTTCTTCTCAAGTCAAATACAAATAAAAGAAAACTTTCATTTTTATTTTAAAACTTGACCTTTTCCACATTTTAAGGCCATTCTATTATCTGTCTTATTTTCCAAAGATCTTTGCAAGAATGCTGAATAGCTGCATTTCTCTCAGAAGAAACTACTAAACTATTTATGTACTGGATGAACAATTTGTAAGAGGAAGTCACTTTGATTTACTCCCGTTTAATCAAAAAATCAGATAGCAACTTTGTACACCTACCACACATTTAAGAAACAGGTAGGAAGAAAAAAGAGATGCTGATGGCTGGACAATAACAAAACAGCTGTAAATTGTTTCGATGTTCAGAGAGTCAGACAGATGGTAGGTAATATGATCAAAATAAAGTTTTTCATTGGAGGATCTAAATCCTTTATAATTAAAAAGGGCAGTAACACCTACTGGCTTAAAGGAAATGTTTCTTAGAAAATCGGGTATACCAATACTAAAAAGCAAGGGTTCATTATTCATTATTCCTGAAACCAACTTGAGTGTGTATGGGGCGAAATCTTATGTTACAATCTATATGGTTCAAGCTTATGTGGATTATAAAATCATGAATAACCTACCCTAAAATAAATCTTAGCATCAAAAATCTGTGGCAATAAGCAAAGAGCTAAATGCAAGTGTATGATATATAAATGTTACATCAAATAAAGAAGTCTCCTTTAAAAGTTAGCTAAAATAGTAACTGTACATATTTAAATGAAACCTTATTATTCTAATGTATATCAAGGAGCACACTGCCAAGCATTTCCGTTTATTGGTAAATGAATGGATATCATTCACTTTCAACAACAGCATTTAAGATTTATAGCTTCAAGTTATCAATAACCTTCTAACAAAGTAATTGTTGTATTTTAATTGTGTTACATTCCTTGCTTTTAATCAAAACTAGCATTTCCAACCCGATTTACAAATATTACTTCAGTACATTTTACTGAAATTTCTCACATATCCCAGTTATTAAATGAGGAATGCTTCTCAATGCAATACTTACTTTAGTAAAGTTTTTTTTCAAGTCAAACACTAGAACAATATTCAATTCAATAGACATCAAAAAGGCCGGCTCCTTCATAATTCATAAAATTGCATTTCCACTTCTATCACATATATGAAAAGATTTCTAGGCTGCTCCCCTTTAAATTAAGGCTTTTTTTAGGGCTGGAATGATACTACAGCAAGCAGGTCATTCGCCTTGCTTGTGGCTGACCCAGTTCGACCCCTATCACCCTATATGGTCCCCCAAGCTCCACCAAGAATAATCCCTATGCACGGAGCCAGGAGCACGCCCTGAGCACTGTCAAGTGTGGGCCCCAAACAACAAAATAAATAGCGCCTTTTTTTAACATCTAACAATAATTTTATTCTAAGATTTTTATGTTATTTCCAATGGTTAAGCTAAGTTTCTAATCTAGACATTGGAAGTTTCTGATTTTTAGTTTTTTGGTGTGCTGCCAAATAATTCACAATCAAAATGACCAAAATTTTAGGAATCTACTTAAGAATATAAAGCAGATTTCCAAAAGTAAAATTATATAAAATATATAATTATTCCAAAAATAAAATGTTTATTTTTAAGGCTAAAGAAAAAATTGGACAGAAAAGGGGAAATGTTGAGCAATTTACTTAAGCTCACCATCTTCCAGGCTAAATTTCAATGGGGTCCACTTCCCAATAAAGGTCTACTTCTCTGAAAAGTTGACTGCTTATTAAAATTCTCAATGAATATAAAAGCACTGTTATAAAACTTTCCTTTAGCCCATTCAGCCCCTTAACTAATCAAACAATGAAACAAATATTACAAGATGAAGACTGACAAAAAATCATAATGAACCTCTCAGATGAGAAACTAATTGGTACTAAGTACACAATGGCTTACATTTAATCCTGTTAATAACCACACAAAAAAAGAAATAAAAGACTCACTTTTCAGTCATCTCTCTGGACCACTGGGCTAAAATAACAGCATGACTAAGTCTGACATTGACCTCGTGGCCCTGCTAGGAGTTAAAAGAATTCCTTTGAGTCTTCTGAGGCCTGTCTGCAACTGCTCCAGACGGGGTGGGCTAGTCACACACACTTGTTAGCCTCTTTACATGTGCAGGCCAAATTAGAAATGGTCAGATACAATAATACATATTACCTCTGACTTTAAACTGGCGGTCTGATTTACAGCAATAACAACAAAAAATACAACAGGAATAGCCAACTGATAAACCTGACATAGAGAAACGGAATATAACTGGAATAGTAAGAAGATATGCAAGAATTACCATAAATAAAAATTTTAAATAAGGTGAGTATGTCTAAATATACAAGAAAGACTGAAAGGGAGATGGAAGATGGAAGCCACTAAATTTTAAAAAAGGAGAATTATATATTTTTTAAGATTTCTCACAAAACAATTTTCAAAAACCTTGAGGAAATTAAAACACACCTCTTAATTTATAGTTTTACAGACTTCTGTCACATGAGACCATGAATACTATACAATATCAAATGATTAAAATTGCATGAAAAATGTTTACTTTTTCCTTTCAGCCTTTTCAAAACAGTGTATGACTTCCGTCAAAAACATATCAGCAATTCACACCTTCCTTCCCAACTAGTGGTTTATAATAAGTATGGTTATAGATTTGCAATACTTGATAATACTACTTATGTTAATTATTTAAAAAAACCTTTTCCTATTTCACAAAATCTAATCACTGGAAATAACGAACCAACCACCAGGACCTTTTGTCAATTTGCCTCAAGTTTCTACAATTCTGAAAAAATGACTACAATTTATTTAGATATTTAAAACTATAAGGCCCAAATTTCTCATATATTGAAAGCCAGCAGCGTCCTTATAAAGCTAAGATATAAAACTGTAACATGCCAAAATATATTTTTATTTTCCTCTATGGAAAATACAGAACTTAATTTTAAGCCATCAAATTTCTGACTAAAAGACTTTTTTAAATATTAGTTTATATTAATAGCCCAAGATCTGTTTCTGGAGAACTATTAACTATTAGTTAATAGTAATTAGCCTTAAGACATTGCTAATTTTGTAAATGGTTAAAGACCAAAGTTAAAGATTCAGCTTCAGGGGTCAGATAGCACAGCAGCTAAGATGCTGGCTGTGCACGCAGCTGACCTGCGCTCATTCCCTAGTACCACACACAGGCGGGCACCCAAGTCCCACCATGAGAGATCCCTAAGCACCACCTGTGTGGCCCAAAGACCAAAAAATGAAAAAAAATTTCTAATATTTTTCACAATTAAATTTGTGAAATTAAATGAACTCATGGGGGGGGGGGCAAGATTAAGCACTCTAGGTTTTAGACATCTACAATGACACGGAAACCTCGGCTTGTCAAGGTGGCAGTATTTGGGGCAGGGGGTTCCTCCTACACAGCTCTCAATCTATCTTCTCTCACACACAGATTTTTCAGGAAATACCAAACACTACAACACTGAAACATAAAAAATACTTCACACTTGCAAAACAGTAACATGGGAAGCTGTAGGCGCTCTTCTCAGAAAGCCTTATTTTTTAAGCTCTACTTCAGAACCCTCTTTTCTAAGCAGGAAACACAGGCAAAACCAGTCTCCACACTGCACAATGTAATTTGCCCTCAGCGGCTTACCTTCATGGCATTTTCTGGCCTTAAAGGGAGGGGGGGGGTGGGGAAAATCCAAGAATAAAAGTATTCTCACTACACTTAAATGTTACTATTATTTGTTTAGCCAATAGGTTTTAAAAGAATCTCCCACCCACCGCCAAAAGAAAAAAGAGAAGAGGACAAGAAAAAAAAAAATCCTCCAAAATGAGTTTCAAATAAAGACTGGAAAAAGGCATCAAATAATCATGGACTTAAAAAAAGTTGTTTCACCATTGTCTGTGAAGTTTAGCAGCACGAAAGCACCTCAACAGCTTGTTCTTGCCATAATAAATTTCAAGTCTGATGGATAGTGCTCTCCTACTAAAGCCACACACAATCAGCTGACGAATTTGAAGGACTAATAACATTCTTCACAAAGACTGCAGTAACAGGAATGTGTTCTTTTAAAACTGCACACTCTTCTTGTAGTTATACTTGCCATAAATACTGGAAGTATTTTTCTGCAGCTTGTTTTCTCAATAACTAAATATGAAAAAATCAGGTATATAAATACCTTTTAGGATGCTAATCAGACTTCAGGAGAAAATTTTACAAACTAACAAAGCCACTATAAGTAAAATGAAAAAGCAAAAATTCAAGAAATTCAAGAGATTATTTGAATTATCATAGATAAACAATTAGGCTATCAAGAGAATTTCTTCTTGGTTTGAAACTCTCACTGATTTTTCAAAGAAATTCTGCTTTCTAAGGCAATGACTTCAGAAAGAAGACATCTGATAGAAATCAAAATGAAAAATAATCTGAAAATAAAAACCAAAAACTTAATTATGCTATTTCTCTGTGAAACAAATTTTATAAACAAATTCCATATTCCAACAGCACTAAAATCCAAAGGAAAAAAGAACAGTTAGCAGGTATACAAAGATATGCCCCTAGTTCAATTCTCAAACTACTTAACAGACACCAAGAAAGAGAACTTGGTACTTCTCTGCCTAATCTACAATTAAACAGAAAAAATCAAAAATTATACCTACCAAATTATCCTTTTACTCTATCAACATTACACTCATCTTTTATCTATCAGTTAATAGGAGCATACTGCAATATTATTTTCCAAGGTATGCTAAGAAATTAACATTTTTAAATACTAAAATGTATATTCCTTTTATGTGTATCTAATGAATACAAAATTCAGTTAAGCAATGCTACCACAAATCAGATGTGAAATGGTAGCACTGATTACACTATGTCAAAAGTTCTTCAGCTACAAATGGAAAAATATCTGAGGAGACAGTAGGCCCAAAGGCCAATTTTTACCTTCTGAAAGGTAATGAATTACTCAATCAACATAATTGCTTCTCCAAAGACTCAACATACAGCAACAGAGAGTCATTTCATCAAACCATATTTGAAAATGAAGCATGTTTTTCAGGAATAAGTAAAACTTCAATTTAAGGGAAAAAAAAGGTATGTCCCTAAACAAATACAGCCATATATTTGAATCTACACATACAGTGGACAGCAAGCGAATACAAAAGAAATCACGTATCAAATTCAACTGATTTTCTGAGGTTTAATATGCAATAATATTTAAATTAAAATGCTAAATTACTACTGCCCAATATCATTCCTAGCATTTTTTAAGGTTCAATGCTAAAAATTTTTATCCCAACAGTGGCAACCATGAATTTAAAATCTGGAGAAATTGTTTCTATACATTTCATATATAAAGTTAACATATTTTTTTGAACCTCTCTGTAGTTCAAAAAATTAAATTGCTTCTGTTATTAAGAAAACAAAACCAAGAACAAAATTAGCTTTCCTCTTTCAGTCCCCATGGGTCTAAGTCCACACAACAGTATTTCCCAGTCTGTGAATCAAAACAACAAATAGGCTAAGGAAGAAAGATCAAAATAAAGAAACAAGATATTTTTTTAAAGTCCTTTTACCGTTGGCAATCAACAAAGTAACAAAAAAAAAAGTGGAAAAGTCACCCAGAATATATGACCATATAAGCATGGGCACTCTTGCAGAAAACCAAGTCTGCAACCCAAAGCCATGGGAAATTTAAATGAAGGCAACCGGCCACAATAGGCAGGGAAATCTGTAGACAAAAAGGACTGCTGAGATTGCAGGTATACTGCTGAAGATCTTTTGAGAAGCCCAAGCAAACTTTATTAGTTTTATCAATTAAACCAATAATAACTATCCTCATACCTCAAAGAAAATGAAATGTTACCTTTAAATCAAAACAGACATGTTGACAATAGCTAAACAAAGTGAAAGGATTGCTATTGCTTAACGCTGAGAATCAGCAAGTCAGAAATCTGCTTCATGACTTCACTCTTTTATTCAAATAATCCTAAAGCCACTAAAACCTTAAGGAGAAGGAAGAAAACTTAGAGGTAAGACCTGTTCACCTCTGATGTGACACAATGGTGGTACAATGATAAGCGAGTCTCTTGACGACCTTTAGTGACACAGAGTCACTGGCACTAAGCAAAGCAGTTTACATACTAGATGGTCCATGGTCTAATATTTCACTTGTGAAATCTGAGGACAAAGGAAATTTCCCAAACTGAAATTATCTCAGAGGAATAAATGGACATATACAACAACATAAAAAGTCATACCAATACTCCGCAATTAAGTATCTGATGGATTTTTACTGTAATTTACCTATTTAGAACCACTTAGATGAAATATTTAGGAACATAAGGAAATACTTCATAAACAAAAAGCTGTAATAACAGATTAAAATAAAGAATACATCTGGAACAATACTTGTTATATTACTTTTCCCACAAAACAGAAACCAAAAGAGCTAGAATATTTATAGAATAATGAATAAGAATAAAATATTAACTATGTAGTAGTGATATAACTAACTTAAGTACTTAATTAGAATAATAAAATCTTATCAATTAAAATCCTCCTTAAAAGTAGAAAGCAATGCTATATCTAAATAAAATCAATGATAAAAGTTCATTTTTGCTTCAAGCAGATCATTTAACACTTAAAAAAATGGCCAGTGCAATAAGAAACAACTTACATTAATGTGAAGCTTAATATAGCAACGTCTTTTCCTTACATAAAACCTCTTTTCTTTAGCTAAATGCATCTGTCATCTTCTATACCTTGGCGCTCTTCTCACCTAACTTTTCAAAGCATTATTTTTCACTTATTTACACAGTCTGATTTATGATCCCCCAAAACAGCCTGTTTCCAACGTCTTTTAATTTCCTTATTAAATGCAAATACAGAGTATTAAGGTTTTTAAAAATCGGGGCTCGTCTTCCCTTGTGTGGACAATTCTGCAAGAACATTACTGAGTAACAAAGCAGAATCAAACACAACTGACTCAGTTCAAGGGCACTGCCAATAAAAACAAGAAGCTCCAAACAACCCTTCTATCACGCCGAAGCAATTACAAGTTAACTGTACCTTTTGGCAAAAGCAGAGGGGAAAGCACAAATTACTTTCCCAGTACAGAATTATGCTAACTTCATTAAGATACTTTTGCAAAGGACAAGAGCTACAACAGCTGCACTCAACTTTACAGTTAACAAATTTTCAAAATTATGACAAAAGCTGAATTCTAAGGTAAAATGTCGTAAAAATAAAAAGTTATATATTTAGCAGACAAGACCCACTTCTAAATGCCCTATTGTTATATCACATTTATATCTGAATGAAAATAATTTGTAAATCATAAATACATCTCTATGCAGAGTTTATGCAAGCAAATCAAAATTTAAAAACTGAAACAAGTCTATTTTTTAAGATATTCTTAAATATATCTGTGTAATTAGAAAAAAAAATATATATGACCTTCAGAGTGTTGAGCACTTAATTAAAATAGTCAATTCTCTACTTTCTGAAGAATCAACAACAATCTGGCTAATTTCTCAAAATGCCAGAAAATTAACCATAATACCTTCAATTTGTAAGAAAGCAAAGAAATAGCTCAAAGATGAAGAACTTCTCTAATCTTGACGTTGAAAAAGTTCCAACATCAACACTTCAACTTCATTAAGGGTTAAGAAGAGACAAATTACTTTAAAATCAAAAATAAATTTAGCAAAGTGTCCTAAAAAGGAACCCATGCTTTTGACATAAACCAATCTGAACTGTCTTTACACTCACAAGGAAAAAAATAAGCGTAAGTGCTCCATTCTAAATGTCTTTTGCAAAAATGTTCTATGTAAGTAGCTCATGTTAAATTAACATACTAACTACAAAATCTATAGACTAAACTTATCTTCTTAAATAAGTGGTCACTATACATAATAGATCATATTTATAGTGATTAAGTTAGAAGGTACATTTAAACATTCTACCCATATATCAGGATTCAAGTTCCTACGACAAATAAACAATGAAAACGTTGCCCAACTAATTTTATGCTTTTCCACTTAAAAAAGATATGCAAGCCTAAATAAACATTTTAATAGTAATTGACCCAAATCCACAGTTTAATAAATATGTATCAAAGTTACTGTTAAGCAGCTTCCAACAAACAGTATCTTATAGGAAAATCAATTTCCAAAAGGATGTGAAAAAATATATTTTAATTCTCTCCCTAGGTACTTATTTTATAAAGCAAAGTGACTATAAATGAATTTAGACCGAATGTCATAAATTGACTTGGGAAGAATGCAAACCTAAGTTGCTGATCAACAGTGAAATCACAGAAATTAGTGACACACAATATCAACATTCCAAAATGTTATTAAAATCCAACCCAAAGCTGCCTTAGCATTTCTGGGATTTCTAATGAGATTTTCAGTCGGCTGAACAATGGCCATAAAAGGCTTTCAAACTTCACTCCATTCACAAGTAAAGTTGAAATTGAACATTTTTATTTCTTTTCCTATGACAACTTCACCATGGAACAGTGAATAACACAACTCAAGTCATTATGCTAATTAGAAATTAAATAAAAAGATGCCCTTACAATAGTTAAGTGGAAGGTGACATGCTACAACCAGAGACACAGTTCAAAAGCAGCTTTAGAAATTGTGTAGAACAGGCTTACAAAAGCCGAAAACATCAGGGGAGGGAGCTCCTCGAAGACTCTGGGTCACTGAAACGTTAGCAAGTGGCCATTTTCCACTTATATAGCAGAAACCAAACTATTCATTAGTGATAAGTATGTCAACTGGCAAACCACTCTTATGGCCATCAGTTTACTCAAACATACCTACTAAAATTAAGTTGATCAGTTACCTTCTTGACGCTGAAAGGTGAGAGCAGGGTAGAGGGAGAGAAAACAGCACCTTAAAGATTTGAGGCATAATGAAAGCAAAGTTTAACTTATTAATGTTTCCAAAATTAACAGATGTCCCTTTCCCATGTTGAAAGACAATACAAACAAAAGCTAAGAGGATCCAAAGTTATGTTTTATTTATTAATTTATTTTGCTTTTTGGGTCACACCCAGAGATGCTCAGGGGTTACTCCTGGCTCTCCACTCAGGAATTAGTCCTGGCGGTGCTCTGGGGACCATATGGGATGCCGGGATCAAACCCAAGTAGGCCACATGCAAGGCAAACGCCCTCCCTGCTGTGCTATCGTTCGGGCACCAACCACTAATTTTCTTAATAGTGATACATCAGGGGAAGACAGGCATAGGGTGAAGACTGCACAGAAGGCAGACTTCTCCAAATATATTTCACCTGTCCGACATTCAAATTTGGAAATACATCAACATTTTGCATAAAACAAATTAAAAATTTTAAAAGGTGACAATGGAAAATAAACATGGCCAAAGCAAAATGGAACAAATGGGCCTCGCTATGCACATAGTTCAGGGTGAGAACTTTTACCCGCCAAGGGCGGTTTGGATCTTATAGCATGGGCAGTTGAGAAGCAGCTGAGAAGTGTCCCCCCCCATCAGGTACCCGGGCAGATTTCACAGACTTTATAAAGGCTGAATGTTCCCTTCCCTTAACCTAGGTGATAGCATAATCACAAGGAGAGAAACCCAAATTTAATTAAGCTGCAATATAGGCACTGTGAACTATGTTAAACAGAACCACTATAGAAATTTTAGAAAAAATCAAATCCAACTTGTAAAAAATATGACATGACAAGGAAGAAAAACACAGAAGGAAAAGAGATAAAGAAGGGCTGGAGCAATAGCCCAGCCGGTGGAAGCGTTGCCTTGCACCGGCCTGTGCCGGTCTGGCCAGGGTTCGATCCCCGGCATCCCATATGGTCCCCGGAGCACCGCCAAGAGTAATTCCTTAGCAAAGAGCCAGGAGTAACCCCTGAGCATTGCCGGGTGTGACCCAAAAAGGAAAAAAAAAAAAAAAAAAAAAGAAAAACCTGAAAAAAAGAAAAAGAAAAGAACCTATGGATTAAAGGGCAATTATGCTTTCAAGCAATTACAATTAATGGGTTGAATTCCAACAAATTATAAAAAAAACAAATAAAAAGCCTATCAGGGAAACCTAAATGCTGATTGGGTATATAATTTTAAAAAAATTACTGGCATGATTTTGTTTCTATGAAAAAATCTTGGATGATTATAATGTGCTTCAAAGTAACACAAAGGTAAGAAGTAAAAGAGGTTAATAATAAATATGGAGGGGCTGGTGCAATAGCACAGCAAGTAGGACGTTTGCCTTGCACAATCGACCCAGGTTCGATCTCCGGCATCCCATATGGGTCCCTGAGCACCACCAGGGAGTAAATTCTGAGTGCAGAGCCAGTAGTAACCCCTGAGAATTGCCGGGTGTGATCCAAAAAAGCAAAAAAAAAAATTTTTTTTAATTTAAAAAAGGAATATAAAACAGTGAGAAAACACAGGCCAAAGCTGACAATTAGTAAAACTGCTTTATGGGAGAGTTCATCATAACATTCTATTTTTACATAATTTACATAACTTATATATATAATATATTTTTTTTTTTTTTTTGCTTTTTGGGTCACACCCGGCAATGCTCAGGGGTTTCTCCTGGCTCTGCACTCAGGAGTTACTCCTGGCGGTGCTCAGGGGACCATATGGGATGCTGGGAATCGAACCCAGGCGGCACGGGCCAGCCGCGTGCAAGGCAAACGCCCTACCCGCTGGACTATCGCTCCCGGCCCCATAACTTATAATTTTCAATAAAAAATTTTGATTTTTTTTGATCTGTGTCTGTGCAGTCCAGGTACTGAAAACATGGCCTCACACACGTAGAGAAAGTATTCTATCACCGACCTACATTCCCCAATCCAAAAACTTAATATCGTGACAGTTATTCCTGAACTATTAATATTCCTTCACTATAAAGAAAATAAGTTCCTAATTATTCCTCTGTAATTCCTGTATTACTTATTGTCTGCCCGTAATTTAGCTATCTTTCTTAAGGGTGCGGGACTGAAGAGTCTGAGCCACACCCAGGCTTACACCTGACTTACATCTGACTGTGCTCCAGGGACCACTGTACTCCCTCCAGTGCCCCTACAATAACCCTTCCCAAACCTGAGATACTCCTCACAATTTAACAAACACATTGGCTTCCTTAATGTATCTTTTCTTCATCCAAATAGGTCTCTCAACAATAAAAGATCTGCAAGACACTCCTATTGGGGATAACTTTCCCAAGTAAAGGCTGTTTAAAAGGCAATCAAGGGCGGAGAGAGCCCAGCGGGTGGGCGCTCGCCCCGCTCCCATATGGTCCCCCGGCCCGCGGGTAATCTGAGTGCAGGCCAGGGACCCCGGCGCCGGGGAAAAAAAAAAAAAAAGGCAATCAAATGACAGCAAAGGTATGGTTTACATAAAGATTGAGGAAAACGAAGCCTAGATCTAAAAATAAAATCTACTATCCCCAAAAAGAACTGAGACTCATAAGTAGCAACAAGCACTAAGTGCCTCAACAGAAATCCCTCATCAGCAAGGGAGGGGGAGGGGGGAATAGGGGGTGAGGCAGGAAAACTAGCACAGTGGGGAGGGGCTCCCCGCCAGGGACCCAGGCTGGATCCCGGGCATCCCCTAGGGTCTCCTGAGCCCCGCCAAGAGTAATTCCTGAGTGCAGAGCTGGCAGCAAGGCCTGAGCAGAGCTGGGTGTGACTCAACAAAAACAAGAACAGAAAGAATATCCCTCAGCAGGAAGAAGAGAGTAGTAAGCAACAAGCACATACTTAATATGTTACATGAATTTACTACAGTCATAATCATAAAGCTAAGTACTAAGGAAGGCCGAGTGAGCCTTTACTAAGTGTTAATCCCTGAGGCCTCAATGGTTTCTCAAAAACTAATAAAAAATATATATATATTTATATAAAACAAATATATAATATGTATGTATATAAAATATAGATATATTATACATCTCTATATATTATATAAATATTTATATCAATATATTATATAACATATATATCAATATATTATATAACATAATCAATATAATCAATATAATATATACCAATCATATATACAATCATATGTAATCAATATATTATATATAATATATATATATATATATATATATATATATATATATATATATTTTTTTTTTTTTTTAGATCACACCCAGCCATGCTTAGGGGTTTCCTGGCTTTGCACTCAGTAATTACTCCTTGCGGTCCTCAGGCCATATGGGATGCCAGGGATCGTACCTGGGTCAACCGTGTTCAAGGCAAATGCCTTCCCCATTGTACCATTGCTCTGGCCCAACTAAATCAATTTCAAATCATTGAATCAGAAAATTACTGAATATTGCCCAATTGTGCCCACTAGCCCTAATTGTACATTAAAGTGCAATAAAATGTGTGACCGTCTCATTGAAACTGAAGTAGCAGGGAAACTAAGTGAAAGCTACATAATAAAGGTCATACGTTACAGCAAGTGTATTTATATGAAATGTCCAGAATAAGTAAATCCACGCAGACAAGAGGCAGATCAGTGTCCAGGAGAGGTGGAACCAGGGAGTATCTGCTCACTGAGAGTTGTTTCCTTTAGATGTGGCTGAAATGTTTTAGAATTCCCTGTGGAAAATGTTCTAGAACCAGACACAGGTGATGGTTCCACAATGCCGTGAAATGTACTAAATGCCACCAACTGAACACTTTAAAATCTTTAATGTTAGACGAATTGCACCAACAAAGAAATATCACACTCCCCATATACTATTAAAAGCCACATTTCTTATCTGCTTAAAAATAAAATTCTGAATATTTTCCCCAGATTTCTTTTATATATCGAATTACCAAACCCCTTTTTTTTATTTCTCTATGACATGCCTCACTGGATTCATCATTTACTGGGCAGGAGCGATAGCACAGCAGGTAGGGTGCTTGCCCTGCACATGGCTGACCAGGATCGATCCTGGGCACCCATATGGTCTCCCAGCCCCACCAGGAGTGATCTCAGGGCATAGAGTCAGGAGAAAACTCTGAGCACAGTCGGTGTGGCCCCGAAAGAAAATACCAATCCATCAACTCCTTCCTTCTAAAATACTTCCATAATGTTCAGCTACCCTTTACCCGTCCTCACTACCCATCATCAATCCCTCCTTTTGCCCTGAAAAACCTACCGGAGTGAGTCACTTCCTATTAAAATGCTCCTCTTTTTGTAAACAGAAAAGATTTTCAACTTAACAAGTTTTTCAATATGTTAAATCCAAGTAACAGTGAGATAACCAACCAATGGAAATACCCAACAAGGTCAACATGGGAAACTTTTTTTTTTTTTTTTTTTGGGTCACACCCAGCAATGCTCAGCAGTTACTCCTGGCTCTTCCGCTCAAGAATTACTCCTGGCGGTGCTGGGGACCATATGGGATGCCAAGATCAAACCGGGTCGGCGCATGCAAGGCAAACACCCTACCCGCTGTGCTATTGCTCCAGCCCCCAACATGGGAAACTTCTAAGCAAAACAGTTTGTCCTCTTAAACATTAGTGTCTGATGAAACCAGGTGCAATATAAAGAAAAAATAATAGGCTGAAATTTTATTTATTGAAAGTTTCTAATATTATACTAAACTCTGGGTTCATTTGGTTTCTGTCACTTTGCTCCAGGCACCAAGTATAAAATACTATAAAAAGTTATGATATCTTTACTAATGAGTTCATTACAAATGAATTTAACCTCTCCTTTTACAAGAACATTTCCCTTCTGCCTATAAAGGTGGTAAGTTTCCTTACTCTATCAAGACTTTTCTTGGGGTTTACTATTGCTAGAGCAAAAGCACAGTGGGTAGAGCATTTGCATTTCATGACGCTGACTGGGTGTGATCCCCAGCACCCCGTATGGTTCCCTGAGTACCTACCACCTGATTTCCATTAAAAAAAAAAAAAACAGAAAAGGAAACAAAACCCTGTACTTGATTTTCTTCTATGTCACTACCATCGCCTTTTTTCTGATGTCAAGAGTCCCAGGGTCAACCCCTGGCAGTCACTCTGTTTCTTTAGGTGGCATTATAAATACTTCCCCACAAAGCCTAAGTAATTAGGAGATTCACTGACCTGGAAACTTCAAACAGTTTTTGTTTCCTTTAAAAAGCTTTTCTGGGCTGGCGCGATAGTACAGCAGGGAGGGCATTTGCTTTGCACACAGCCAACCTGGGTTCAATTCCCCAGTGTACCATACGGTTACTCGAGCACTGCCAGAAGTGATTCCTTAGTGCAGAACTAGGAGTAACCCCTGAGCACTGCATGGTGAGAACCAAAAAAGCTAAATAAATAAATAGCTTTCCTTGGAAACTGGAGAAATAGTAAAGGGGGTAGGGCACCAGCCTTGCACACAGAAAACCTCAGTTCAATCCCCAGCACCCCATCTGGTTCCCCAAGCCCCGCCAGAAGGCACCCCTGAGTGCAGAACCAGGAGTAAGCCCTAAGCACCATTGGATGTGGTCTGAAAACAAACTTTGTTTAAAAAAAAAAAAAACTGGCTGATGTTGGAGGTTCTAAAGCATGATCTACGTTAAAAGTCTGAGTGTTCAAATCATCTAGTTGTGGGGGGTGGGAGAGAACCTGGAGCCACTGGTGGAGGGTGGGATGAAGGGGTGCTGGAATCACAGAAGCGCCACACGCCTAAAACCTTACCATGACCAACTGTGTAAATAACCACCTATAAACTTTAAAACCATTTTAATGAAACAGATTTTTAAAAAACTTCCAAGTAAAGATATAAATAAGTAAATAAAAAGTCATCACTTCCTCTGTGGACCAGTGGGTACCAGTAAAGTCTTAGAGCAGCGGTTAAGTACCATAAATAAAAACGGAACTTAACATCTGACTCCGGGCCTAGGAATACAGCTCAGCAGCAGCACAACACTTGCCTGTATGTATAAGGAAATACGCTTGGTTCCTGAACCATATAAAAGGAAATAAGTAATAAAACAGAAAACTGTGTAAGGGACACATCGATTATTTACTAAATGACTATAAGCCACTGGGTATTAGACATGAAAGAAACCAGACTTTTGAAAAGAAATGAACATCAAAACCAGTAATGAAAGAGGAGACAATTGTCAGTGACGCTGTCCCTCAGAGCCTGTGTCTCCCCCTCAGTCTACTCCGGACCTGAAGCCCTTCCTGAGTCCCTACATTACTGCATGTGGAGATCCTTAAAACCCTATTAATTCCACATGCTCTGTACACCAGAGGGCCCTTATTCTTGCTATCTAACTCTTGAGTACAAAATCACTTTAGAAAAAGGAGGTCCCCAAAAAGAGCTGGCTGAATGAGAAGACGGGGCCCGTCCCAGAGTAGTACTCACCTGTTGAGTACCGGCGGGGGTGGGGGTGAGAGAGATACTAAGGTTTCGGGGTCCAGCACTGACATACATGTAGTCAGAGGAGCAGTGCTCTCTGACTTTGCTTACAGCAGAAGCAGCGTCTTTGATATTCTGACATAATCTTTCCCTGCCCAGACAGACCACCATCAGAGCAGCCATGGGAATAAAGACCACAAGGGCAAAGGTTAAATGGAGCAGACCTTCTTGGCCTTTTGTCTAGGAGAAAGCAGTTTTCCTTATTAAAGACAATACTACTTTTTAAAATAGTCAGTATGATACTAACCTTTATGAACAGAATTCTCACATCCTACAAGGTTGAGAAGAATATCGTCATCTTTATCATCAGCTTCACACCCGAGGAGCATCCAACTCTCAGGTTGTCGCTTTCTGAAATGGTGCTCTCTTCTTCACTTGAGCTGACCTCTATGACCATGACCTCTTGGACTGTAGGGGTTCTCTCTTTCAGTTGAGGTTTCTCAACAATCCTCTTACACTTCTTTTCAGCCAACTCATCAGAAGGAAGAGAAGCAAGAGACCCTCGGGTCTTTTTTTTCTTTCGGCTTGACCTCTAGGATTTTTCCTTTTGCATTTATAAATACTATCTTCATCAGACAAAGTAATGACCTCTGACCCATCTGATAGCTGGATGATCTCGCTATCTGAAAGGATTATTAAGTTCTGATTTGGCTTACTAGACGATTCAGAATTCCCAGAGTGCACCTCTTCAGGTTCTTCCTCCCTGGTGACATTATCCAGATCTTGGGAATAGTGAACCTGGCTATAGAGCTGAAACTCCACCTCACTGTCAATACTAAGCTCACTTGATGACTCTTCACGGTACAGGTCATCTTCGTAGTCTTCTACAGTCTCATAGCCACCAAACATCACGGAAAGGCAGTAGCTGTGATGCTGTAAACTCAAACACAATAGAGACTGCACTGTAAAAGCTCAGTTCATCGGTTCAAATACAAGTGCAAAATGACGTAACCTCTTGGAATTATCTTCCATATGAATGCTGTCAACGTATTCAAGTATCTTGTTTCTCTAACACTACCTTTACTCAAGAATTGCAAAAAATTTTACAAACATCTACGAATGCTACCACCTACTAAAATATCTTTCTCTTACATTACTCTTTCTCACAAATTTCAAAAATTTTATGATCTTTTCTAATGCCTACCTCTACCAATGAAAAATATTACTACAAAGTGAGCCACAGTTGTTATTGGAAATGACATATTTCACAAGTATTAGGGAAATGGAAAACAGGTTCAGATCTACATTTTCAAATATAAATGCCCTTTCTCCAAAACTGGTAAAACCTGGCCTATAAAATAGCAAAGGGAGGGTGGGTGCATGCATGTGGCCCCAGGTTCAAGTCCTCACACCACACAGTGTCTCAAGAATAGCCTTTTAAGCATCACAGACATAGTCCTGATGGCCCTCAGCACTTTTGTGGAAGTTCAAAATCAAACCAAAAAAAGGGGGAAAAAAGCTGAAAATAGGGCTGGAAATATAATACAGGGTGTAAGACTCTTGCCTCGCATGCCGCAAATCCCGGTTTGATCCCCAGCACAACAAATGGTTCCCCACACTGCTAGCAGTTACAGAAAGGAAGGGAGGGAGGGAGGGAGGGAGGGAGGGAGGGAGGGAGGAGGAGGGAGGGAGGGAGGGAGGGAGGGAGGAGGGAGAGGAGAGAGAGAGAGAGAGAGAGAGAGAGAGAGAGAGAGAGAGAGAGAGAGAGAGAGAGAGAAAGAAAGAAAGAAAGAAAGAAAGAAAGAAAGAAAGAAAGAAAGAAAGAAAGAAAGAAAGAAAGAAAAGAAAGAAAGAAAGAAAGAAAGAAAGAAAGAAAGAAAGAAAGAAAGAAAGAAAGAAAAGAAAGAAAAAGAGCCAGGAGTAATCCCTGAGCAGTACTTGTGGCCCAAATCCCTCAGCCCCAAACTAAGTTGTATAGCTTCCTAATACCTGACCCAAAGAATAAGTAGAGGGGGCCAGTGCAATAGCACAGCGGGTAGGGCATTTTGCCTTGCACCTGTCCAACCCAGGTTAGATCCCCGGCATCCCCCGAGCACCACCAGGAGTAATTCCTGAGTGCAGAGCCAGGAGTAACGCCTGAGCATTGCTGGATGTGGCCCAAAGAGAAAAAAAAAGATTTAGTAGAAATATTTAGTATATATGTAATATCTAATAAATCATCATACTAGCCATTAAAATATGTGCTATGACTGGGAGTATAGCTTTGTGGTATAGCATTTGCCCTGCATAAGGTCCTGGGTTTGCTCTCCAAACGCATGATTTTTTTTTAAAAAGAGAGGAAACTAAGGTAAAATTTTTCTTTAGAACTTTACCAGGTTTGGGGCTGGAATGATAGCACAGCAGGTAGAGTGTTTGCCTTGCACACAGCCAACCCAGGTTGAATCCCCAGCATCCCATATGGTCCCGAGCAGCGCCAGGAGTAATTCCTGAGGGCAGAGCCAGGAATAACCCCCTGAGCATTGCTGGATGTGACACCCCCAAAAAATAATTTTAAAAAAAAACTTTACCAGTTTCAATCCCGTAGATCCCGGTACCCCATCTGATCCCCTGAGCCTGCCAGCACTAAGCCTTGAGCACCACCAGATATGGCCCCAAAACAAAAACTATATATATATATATATATATATATATATATATATATATACCGGATCATCGACAACCACCCCTGCAGCAGGTTTTTTTTTTCAATCCGGCCCAGGTATGCTAAACCAGAGACTCTCAGACATGGGGCAGAGCTGCTACTTGCTCTCCCTGTGCCCAGGTGCTCCTGAGGCGCCCGGGAGGCATGGTGGGTTCTAGCCCTAGTCTGCCACCCCAGCTGAGCCTCACAACAAGCCAGACTACCCTCCCGTACTCCATGGGGCCCGCCATTTTCCACATCCAGACTTCCCTCTCGTCACAACTCAACCCAGCAGACCAGACTATCACAGCCTGGCGGTTTATCAATAAATGCTTTATTTAGAGGTGACTGCAACAGTATGCCACCTGCACGGCAAGCCTGGGAAGCTGCTCCTGTCGTATTTGATATGCCAAATACCAGTAACATTTATATTAGGTCATTCCCGTGACCTAATATAATTGTTTGAGGCTCTTTATGTTCCTGGAGCGGGCGGATGCCTTTGGGTTCTACTAGCATGAGACGGGACATATGGAGATATTACTGGTGCCCGCTCTAGCAAATAGATGATTAACGGGATAGTGATAGTGATATATACTCAATGAAAGTATCGGGAGGCATGGCGGGTTCTAGCCCTGGCCCACAACCTCGGCAGAGCCTCACAACAAGCCAGGCCACCCCTCCTCTCACTCCACGGGCGCCGCCATTTCCCACTTCTGGACTTCCCTCTCGTCAGAACTCCACCCAGCAGACCAGCGCATCACAGCCCGGATCACCTACACCCACCCTGCAGCTTGTTCCTCAATCCGGCCCAGGTATGCTGGTCCAGAGACTCTCAGGCATGGGGCAGAGCTGTTCCTTGCTCTCCCTGTGCACAGCCGTTCATGAGGCAGTCGGGAGGCATGGCGGGTTCTAGCCCTGGCCCACAACCTCGGCAGAGCCTCACAACAAGCCAGGCCACCCCCTCCTCACTCCACGGCGCCGCCATTTTCCACTTCTGGACTTCCCTCTCGTCAGAACTCCACCCAGCAGACCAGCGCATCACAGCCCGGCTTGCGCGGCCGCTTCTGACTGCGGTTCATTAATAAATGCTTTTTTTTGGAGGTGTTTAAAAGAGTTTGCCTCCCGCTCGGCAAGCCTGGCAAGCTTCTCGTGTTGTATATGATGTGCCAAATTCCAGTAACAATTATATTAGGTCATTCCCATGACCTAATATAATGGTTTGAGGCTCTTTATGTTCCTGTAGCAAGCCGATGCCCCTGGCTCTACTGGCATGAGACAGGACATATGGAGATATTACTGGTGCCCGCTCTAGCAAATAGATGATCAACGGGAAGATCGTGATCGTGATATATATATATATATATATATATATATATATATATATATGCATATATATATATGTATGTATGTATATACTTGCATTCTTCACATCACATACATATGTGCATTCCTATGGTGGACATACTACATCAGTTTACCAAAGACAATGGAAACAAAGAACATGAGAACGGGTATGCAGTAGGAAACATGTCACCGGAGGGTTTGGGGGTCAGGACAGGGAGGGGCAACATCTACGGTGGAGGGAAATGTTCAGCCAAGAGGAGGAGGTGGTGCTGAAAGGCAGTAAAGTGTTCTGCATAAAACCCTATCAGCAACAGTACTATAAACAACAGTATGCAAACACACACACAACACACTCAGACTCTCTTGTAGAAGCAGACTGGTTGGGGGGAGGCAAATGGGGATGGGGTGAACAGTGGTGATGGGGCACGGACACTAGTGAAGAGATCAGTGTTAAAATATTGTAAGCCTGAAACTCAATCACGAATAACTCTGCAATTGTTCTATGACTAATTTTTTTATTTTCCAATTGTGTTCATCCTTCAACCTAATCTAAATATCTTCAATGATGCTTTCCCTGACCCATCAAACTAAATTAAGTGTCCCTTCTTTTTTTTTTTTTTCTTGCTTTTTGGGTCACACCAGGCGATGCTCAGGGGTTACTCCTGGCTCTTTGCTCAGGAATTACTCCTGGTGGTGCTCGAGGGGACCATATGGGATGCCGGGGATCAAACCCAGGCCGGCACAGGCTGGCCGCGTGCAAGGCAGACGCCCTACCCGCTGAGCTATTGCTCCGGCCCAAAGAGTCCCTTCTATAAACATCTCAACACAATTTACATTTCAAAACACAATTCTAATTACTAATTTAGTTTTGTTCTGATTTTTGAGCCACACCAGCAATGCACAGGAATTACTCCTGGCAGTGCTCAGGGCTTGGGGGACCATATGAGATGTCAGCGATCCAACTCAGGTCAGCTGCATGCAAGACAAGTGCCCTACAAGTGTACTATCACTCCAGGCCCTCTAATTGCGAATTTAATGTGAATCTACCACAAGCAAAGATCACAGACCCAGATCTATAGTTTATATGTGCTTTGTTCTTTAAATCTTTTATGTCTGGGGCCAAAGCGATAGTCCAGCGGGTAGAGCATTTGCCTTGCACATAGCCTGAACGGACTCAATCCCTGGCATCCCATATGATACCCCAAGCACCATGAGAAATAATTCCTAAGTGCAGAGCCAGAAGTAATCCTTGAGCACTGCCGGGTGTGACCCCAAAAAGCAAATTTAAAAAATAATCTTGTAAATCTAATTTATGCCCCAAATATAGAAAACCATGTTGGAATGTCAGTGTTGTCTCCAAGTACCCTCATATTGTCAACCAAAAAATCTACAGCTTCTTTCAATTAAGTTATGATGGAGCACTGACAAAATGAGAATTCTAGACAAGTAATTCATGTTTGTTAAAAAATCAGTGAAATGGGGCGAAGCCATAGTCCAGCGGGGAGGGTGTTTGCCTTGTATGCTGTCGACCTGCATTCGATCCCCGGCATCCCATATGGTCCCCGGAGCACAGCCAGGAGTAATTCCTGAGTGCAGAGCCAGGAGTAACCCCTGAGCATTGCCGGGTGTGACCCAAAAAAGCAAAACAAACACAAACACACACACACACACACACACACACACACACAACACAAATCAGTGAGAGTCTAGAGAAAATAACAATTTGGAGAGAGGTGGTGGTGGGAGGGGGCACATACCCAGCTGGGCTCCTGGCTTGCTCCTGGCTCTGTTCAGGGACCACGCCAGGCAGGCTCAGGAGCTCTGATGATGGGGTGCCTAGTAGAGACCCTGTGTCAACTGCAAGCAAGGCAAGCATCTGACCCACTATATAATCTCTCCAGCCCCACCAACAATAGTTTATAACTCCTACTCCACTTTCAGCTATTGCTACACAGACATAATTTAGAAAGACCAGGCCGGGCTAGAGAGATAGCACCCAAGATAAGGTGCTTGCTTGCTTGCAGCAGACCCAGGTTCAAACCCCAGCTCCCAAATGGTTTGAGCCCCAGCAGGAGAAATTCCTGAACACAGAGTGAGGAGTAACCCCTGAGCACACCTGGTGTGGTCAAAAACAAACACAAAAGTGATTTAGAATAGTGATTTAGTCATAGGGTCGGGGTGGTTTAGTGCACATCCAGCACTGCTCAGTGGCTACTCGTGGCTTTGTACTCAGGAGTCACTCCTACGTGCATGAACCACACGCAGGGCAGGGCATTGAATCAGGAGTAGGCGCCAAGCACCTGAACCCCGTACTATCTTTCCACATATCTTAGTTAAGTAACTTTCTGTCCAAAACCTTAAGGTGTTCTCAAACAGTTGCCTCTGGAAAGCAAGTGAACAGTCAAATATTTATTAAGTGCTGGGATTTGTTTATTTTACAGAAAAAAAGCAAACTTTTGTTATACACCTTAAACAGATCAATTGTATATGTTAATTACATTATCAACAAAGCTGGAGGGAAATTGAAAACAGCTTAAAGCAGAGTATTAACCCCTAAGTACTGTCTGGTGTGGCCCAAAAACAAACAAAAAATCTGGGGGTGTCATGGGGATATGATTAAGCTCTGAGTCAACTACACCAGAATTCTTCAAACTACTTGTCAATAGGTAGAGAAACACTGGTCCACCATAGTAACTGCTGGTCATGGCCCAGTGTGCAGGACAGGTGCAGGGCCACAGATAAACTATAGGCCTGAAAATCTTAGCGAACAGACCTTGAGTATTCCCGCCACCCTCAACACACACACAAGTAAAAATGTGAGGGAATGAACATGATTTAAAGCATTATGTTGCATAGATTTATAAAATATAAATATACAAAATATAAAAACTGGGGAAGAAAAAACTTTTAATGCCTCTTTTCTTCTGCAAGGTACAATATAGTCTTCTTACACTGTCCTGTGGGTTGCCGTTGCCAGGCTATTGTCAAACAAGTTGAATGTGACTATCTGAATAATGCTCACAGCATTTATCAGTTTATATTGAAATGTTAGCCTCAGAAGAATTCAGAAAAGGGGAAAATCCTTTCCTTTTTATTTAACAGGTAAATTAATTCTAAGAGAAGTCAAAGGAATTAGGCTTCCTTCAAAATCCTTACTGGATCCGCCATCCTGAGGATCCAGTGTGGGCTAAGATAAAACATAATTCTAGTACAGCACAGAAAAAAATTAAGGAGCTAAATTACAGAGTTACAAATTTGTACTACACTTGGAGCCATCCCAAAGGAAAAGGATTAAGAATAGAGCCATAGGCACACCTGTGGATGTATGCCAAAAAATAAACTACAAAAAATAAAAACTGGCTTCTTTGAGTCTAAGGATTTATCTCTTTTCCCTGAAATGTAGCAAATAAATTTAACAATTTAGCCCCTATGGCCTTTAAGAGGATTTTGCACCTTCTGTACTTGAAAATTGTGCTCAATAAAACTTCCTCTTCTACTTATATAGCTTATGTATGCCAGGGTTTAAGGTCTGCCTGAGGCTGTTTTGGTTTATGTTACAACCTTAATTACATTCAAATACATTCAATTTATTTTTAAGTGTATACCTAGGAGGATGAATAAGAAATATATATTCAGAAGGCTTTCTCAGCTTTTCAATCATTGTACATAATTCTCAAGCATACTTAACTAGATTGACAGAAAGTCACAAACTTTTGAATCTGGAAGAGACCCTACTCAATTTATTCAATTTAGGTAAAAGAAAACCAGTTTAGAAATAAGTTTATATAGCTTGTTAAAAACCTCATTCACGTTTCCTTAACTCTCAACCAAACATTTTCTAAAATTTTAAAAGCTTCATTTTATTTGCATTAGTTCTAACACCTAAATTTACTTCATAAAAACCCTACTTACTTCCCTGTGAAGTAGGAAGTATTTCAATCAGAAGGAAAAACATACATCTTACATCATCGCTTTACTATTTAAGAGAACTACCAAACTGATACTCTAAATTAGAGCTATTCCATAATTTTAATAAATGGTTCTTACAAAGTAATATTTGGAAGCAAGTTTTCTAAACAACTGAAACGGCTCAGCAAAGGTACAACAGCCAGTGAATAACTTTCCTGACCCCAGACAACCCAGGCCCTACTTAAGCTTTCTGAATTCACCAGGCCTTTACTTTCTCTCCTTGTTGCAGTGTGGGTGAGATGGCTACAACAGTGTGAGTGTTCAAAGTGTTGATGAACTGAGGCACTGCACCTTCAACCACCACCAAACTGCCGCAGACGACGTTTAAAACCCAAAACCCACATCCAGTACTCCTGCTCCGCCCACTGTCCAGGGTGGACCTTGGGCTCTGGGCTCTTCCAAGGCTTGCGCTCTGGCCCAGCAGTTTCCTTGGTGGGGGTTGGGGGTGGGGGAACACCAGGGCCTAATCTCAAACAGATTTCACTCAAGCCCGTGGGTAGATTCCAAACCATGTTTCCATCAAGGAAGCAACTGGCCGGCACGTTTGCATTCAACTTCCAACATGCGCTGCCCTGCCAGGCACAAATGAAGTGCCAGACTGGACACATATAAGGTTGCCCTCGTGGGAAAAAGTCTGCCCAGGTCCTCAAATCCTCAAACCTGACTTCTATTTGCAGTTTCGTTTTGTTTTTCTAAGGGGAGGTTGGACCATCCAAACGTGAGAGACAACAGCGCCCTTCCCAAGCTCCATCCAAAAAAAAAGAGGGTTGGGCAGAAGGTAAGATGTGGGTGTGAGAGAAAATGACGCTGGCAGGGAGTTAAGTTCGTTTCTGCAGGAGATGAGCTGCGCAGCACACACTGCCCGCTCGGCGTCCTGGTCCTCCTTCCCCCCCAGTACCCCAGAACTCGACCCCCAGCCTGCAGAGACACTGCCCAGTGGGAGCGCTCGGCAGCGAGGTGCGCGCGCGCCGCCCCGCTGGCTTCCAAGCTAAGGAAGGGGGAGGGAGTGTAGAAAGTCACGAGTTTCCCCCAACACTCCAGAGCTCCACGAGAGGGTCCTGCCAGAGTGATCGACAGGAGCGCCCTAGCTCTGCACTTGGGGGCGGGGAGACTGGGCTCGGGAGAGCTGCCGGATTCCCGCAGGGCCAACTCCCATCAGAGATCCCAGGAGATCGGTCACCGGGGGACGCGGCCCACTCCGGGCCAGGGAAGGGACATCGAGAGCCCCCCCCGACCCCGACCCCCGGGCTCGGCCGCACATCGGAGAGCTGAGCTCAACTCCCCGCTCCCAGCACGGCGGGGTGGGAGAGCGCCGCGCGCTCAGCCCGAGTTGGACAGGGAGAAAAGGGGCCGCCGCTCCCGGGCTTGGCGGGGCCCTGCAGCCTGCAACTGGTGCCCGCACAGCAGCAGGAGTCGGCGGGGGCAGCCCGGTCCAGGCGGCGGCGGACCCCTCCAGCGGTCCCCTCCCATCGGAGTCCGGGGGCCGGTGACGAGGAAGCTGAGGCAACGCCACCAAAGTGCCGCAGCCGGGGGCGCCCGGCCCCGGGGGAATCGGCGCCTCGGGCCTTGGCCCCAGGCTGGGAGGAGGTGGACACCCGGGCCGGTCAGCCGTGTCGCGTGGGACCGCGTCCCGCCACGAGTGGATCGGGGTGATGGGGGGACATAGACACACACACGAAAAGACGCGGACGTGGCCGAGGGGACACGCGCTCGTTTCACAGCCCCGGGCGGGAGAGGGGCACCCCGGCCGCGGGCGACTCAGGGTCCGTCACACACATACTCACTGCCGCAGCTGCGACCAGGAAGCACCAACCAGGAACCAAAACGCGTAGAGGGACGGGGAGGGGCGAGGACAAATGAGGTAAGGAAACCGCGCTCGCGCGGACCCGAGAGGAGGGAAGGTACTTCCGGGGAAAACACGGCTCCCGGAAGGCGCTTTCCGGCTCCGCCTACCCGCCCGAGCCCCGCACGCATGCGTGGTGCATAGTAACCCTTTCTCTTCCTCGCCGTGCCTCTTTTGGCTTTCCCTACTTTGCGGTGTTCCCTTTTCTTTCGCGAGTTATTTCAAAGTTACCTAGGCTGCAGCTATAATAGAGGACGCTTCGTTTGGATATTTAAGAAACAAAGTTGAGGGATAAGAGGGCGGGAGTACATGCGCGTCTGGAATCAGCGGAAAAACTACAACTCCCATGATGCACTGGGCTTGTTTCATGAAGGACTCCGCCTTCTTTCCGACTGCCTCGGGGAGACCCTTCCTAAGCCACGTGGCTCCGTTGCGGACCCTACTCTGTGATGATGGAGAGGGTTTGCGGCCGGAAGCATCCTGTCTTTGCGGACCGGAGGAATCCACTGAAGGGAGAAAGAAACCTCGTTATATAAAGAACTTGCTAGGTTGAAACTGAACTTAGTCCAAGCCTAGGCGCTCCCTCTTTAATTCTAGGCAAGAGATTTAACTCTTTGTGAACCTTAATAAGCTGCATTCTAACTAGAGATTGAAGTTAATACCGGCCCTTTTGGAGCCGTTCATTGAAGAGGTTCTTGGAGGCTATGAAATTATGCTTGGAACCAATGACTTTAACTCTTCGCATGCCTGTTTAGGATGTTCAGCGGTTGAACTCGGGGCCTCTTATAATTAATGCAAGGCATGAGCTCTACCTAAGCCTTCGCGGCGCCTTTCACACTTATTTGGACACTTAGTAACAATAACGCATCTTACAGTTTTACAAATAAAGGAACACTTCGCTGGCTCCTGATAACAGTCCTGAAAGATAAAACTGCTATTAGTTCTTTATGTCAGCATTTACTGGACATCTAACAAGAGTCCGCAATTGCAGAAGCGATGGAGGTCAGAACTACGGATTCCTTCTCTCACCTGAGTGAGGCGTGATATTCCAAGCATAGCTCTTTCAATTCCTCTCTGGGAGACCCAAATAGTATGCTGATCCTGCTTTCGTAGGGCCCAGGTCTCTGAGGTGTATGTTAACGCAGGGAGAACGGTGGAGTCAAAGAGTTGTGCCTGGAGCCAGAGGTTCTTTGTTCTTTTAGCTATTTTTTTCTATGCTTTTGAAGGCATTCCATGACACTCTCTTCCTCCTGCGAAGCTCAGGTTTTAGGTCGTTCATCATGTTGAGTTCTTGACCTAGGTACACATAACTGCTGCACTCAGAGATGTCTGTTCCATTGAGAGTGAATGGGGCCTCTGGAACTAGTTCATTTTTCATAAACATAGTTTTCTTTAGCTTCAGCTGTAGACCTATCTTTCCACATTCTTGGTCGAAGTCAGCCAGCATTTGTGCCGCTTGGCTAATGTTTGGTGTTATTAGAACGATGTCATCAGTGAAGCAGAGGTGGTGTAGTTGCCGACCATCTACCTTCACTCTGGTATAATGTAATTTCTTTGCTGGTATAATGTAACATACTAGTGAAGAAAACAATACAGATGATAAGGTTATAATGTAAGAATTTGGGTGGTGAAATTATTAGAAATGTTAAGATTATGAAAAATGTTAGGGAGGAGGACAGGGTCCAGAGAACCCATTTTTCAAAAAAGGCAATATCTATAAGAAAGAGGTCACAGAATTTTCTAGGCTGTGTCTGGTAGAGGAAAACCTGACGTTTTTGAAAAAAATAATTTTGTTTGCTTTTATCAAGTGCCAGGCTTATTCCTTCTTAGTGTCATACATAAACACTTTTCAATTGAAGCTGATTTTTTTATTCCAATTTTACTAAAAGGAAACAGATCCAGAGAGGTTTACTAATTTGGCCAAAGCCACACGATTAGAAGCAGTCCCTAATTACTGTGCTCTTTCCTCCTACTATTGCACATCGAGGCCATGAAAACTTAGTAGTTGCTATGCTCTAAATATTCTATTCATGGCCTTCGTAATAAGCCCTGGAGTTCTTTGATAAAGGAGCTCCACGAATGCCGTCTGCCTGCTCTTGCACGCAGCCCTGGTCAGAACAGTCTGCTCTCCCACGTTTGGGCCTTCACTGATGCAGCCCCACTGTCCAGTAAAGACCTCCTTGTCCTTCTAACAAACCCCTATTCCCCTCACACTGCCCAAGTCTTGGGGGTCCCACAGGAAGCCTTCCAGCTCAGCCACACATAACATACATTCTTTCCCTCTGGGCCCCCTACACTCTGGACAAATCTCCATCAAGCAATTGCATTGTGTTTGTCTTACAGCTGTCTCCCTGCTGGGTTGTGGACTCCCTAGAGGCAAAAGCTTGTACATTTTTGTCTTTGTATCCTCCCCATGTTTGGCAGGCATGAAGCACTCAAAGGCATTAAAGGAATGAAGAAGCTCTCCCTGTAGAGAGAAAAAACAAAACAAGAAACAAATATGAATCCACCAACTGTCAGTGCCGTGGGGAAACCATGTCATCACCTCCCAAATAGCTGAAATGCAGTGTAGTGTTCCGTGACATTAAGATGGGTATGAAGGGGCACAGGGGCCCCAAGGATACAGACATTTCTAGCAAAGGAAAACAGCGTAAATGTCAGTACAGACACCCTTGGCTTTATTGGCAGGTTCTTATTTAGATAGAAGTGAAAAATCATGAGATCCTGGGCTGAAGAGGTGGTGCTTGCCTTGCACTTGGCTGACCCAGGTTCAATCTCCAGCACCCCACTGTTGTCTTCAATGATCCCTAAGCACAGATCTACTAGTAATCCCTGATCCCTATTGGGTGGCACCAAACCAAGAAAAATAGAACAAACAGAAAAAAGATCATGAGATCCTCGGGTTGAAGAGAAAGTAACAGGATGAGACCCTTGCCTTGCATGCAGCCAACCTCAGTTTCGTCCCTGTCACCATTTGGTGTCTTTGAGCACAGTCAGGAATAGTTCCTGAGCACCTCTGGATGGGGCTGGGGCTGGGGTATAAGAATCAGGAGAGACGTATCCAGCACATAATGGAGATTTGACGATCTCCTTTGACTTTCACCTAGCACCAGGTTCATCAATCGTATTTAGAGAATTAGCTCCAACAACCAATATAGAATGAATTATTCAGTGTAAGAATAGGAAAATCTCAAATAGATGCTGAGATAAATGAGAAATAAGTGTTGTCATTTCCTATAGTGATGGTGTGTCTAGGATCCTCAGTAGAAAACCACTGTATTCTGGAAACCTAGAAAGTGAATCTAAGAACAGAAAATGGCCATACTCCCACACATCTGCCTAGAAAAAAAAAAGGCATGACCTTATCATTACTGTTCCCTCATATGAGCTGTAAGGACCAACATGATTGATGCTGGCTAAGTGAGCAGCCATCGGGAGGGGGATGGTGGTGGGAGGGAAATGCGGGTCTCTGGTGGTGGTGGGGGCACACTGGTGGTGGGATTGGTGCCGAATGATGAATCTTTCCAGCAACTGTATTGTGGAAAAGTTTGTACATTGTAAATCACAGTGTTTAAAATAAGTCATTAAAAAGTCGCCTAGCAGAGACAAAGCTGTGTCTGTAATTCAGGTCTTTGTGCCTCTCTCTAAGTAAACACATAAGCAGTTTATCTCTTTCTGCTTCAGTCTGTCTCTGGCTTTTGGTTCTTGAAGTTTTGGTCATGCAAGAAAGTCCTTAAAACTCTCTCACAAGGACCATTCTAAAGAATCCCATTATCTAAGGAAGGAAGCATGTGACTTCCCCTGACAAATGACGGTTCTACACGAATGCTGAGCACTGATTTGGGGTGAAGGGAGGACAGGCAGAAACTTCCACAGAGAGTGGGGACTGGGACCGTCACAGCGTCTTGACAAGTGGCACAGGTCATTCATCATGACTCTTCTGTTGCAGAGACAGCACCTACCTCCCTTCATTCCTGCTCATTCACACACAAAACCTTAGAAATCTGCCTAATTGTTTGTCTATTAACAGTTGCCTTTCATTTGTTGACTTTGCTGAGAACCTGCTATGTGGCATACCCTTTAGATGGTGTCTCTTCCATCCTCGACATGATTCCAAGGGAGCATTAGCCCATTTTCCTATGGGGAAATAGGGACTTGGCAAGGTTATGTGACTTGCTCACAGTAAGGGTTCAAACTCAGGCTTAAATTAAACCCTTGTTCTTTTTGGTCCTCCAACCTACCTTTTTAAAACTAACCTCCTGAGAGGAGGTTATTTATATATATATATATATATATATATATACATATATATATAAACCATATATAAACCATATATATAAACCATATATAAACCATATATATAAACCATATATATAAACCACATATATATATATATATATAAACCACAAAGCTATCAATACTGTGAGCATGGGACAGACCCAGATTATGATAATTCAAATTCACAGTGTATCTGCATGTAGACATGTAGATATAAGGGTGTAGAAAAATACTGGATGGATACTAATTGATAACATCAGTGGTTGGGAGTGAAATTGGAAGAAGATGAAAGGAGATTTTACTTAGAAAAAATTGTAAAACATGATTCATCTGGGCTGGAGTGATAAAATATAGCAGATCAGGATCGTGCCTTGCATGCAGTCGACCCAGGTTCAGTCTCTAGCATCCTATATGGTTCCTTATATGTAGAGGAGCAATGCCAGGAGTGTTTCCTGAGCACAGAGTCAGGAATAATGCAGAGCATCTGATCAAAAAAAAAAGAAGAAGAGAAGAATAGAGCAGAATAAGGGAAAGGGAGGAGGAGGAGGAAGAGGAGGAGGAGGAGGAGGAGGAAGAGGAGGAGACAGTAGAAGCAGACATCATTTCTGTTCTTGGAATCTGAGTATATTTGTTATACTGTCGGTTGAAGAGCATTACACGAAGGTCAAATCATACAAAGGAAGACTAAGGAAATGCTTGATACTAAAGGAGAATAAAGGCACTTGATACTTTGAAAGTGCAATGTACACTGTTTTTTTTAAAGATATCATGAAGTGTGGGGTTTTCTTTAAAAGGTATTATTGGGAATTTTTTTCTTGAAGGAATTATTAAGATATTTTTCTTTGTGGAATTCTTGAGAAAATCCAAATAGAATTTAGATTTTGTGGGAATAATGTGTCTTTGTTACTTTCCTGATTTGTATTAGAACTATGTGAGAGAATTCTTATTTTTTGTTTTAAAATTGAGGTAGGGTAGGGCCACACTGAGCAGTGCTCACTGCTCACTCCTGGCTTTGTGCTCAGGAAACACTCCTACAGTGCTTGAGGGACCATATATGATGCCACAATGGAACCATGGTTGGCCACAGGCAAAGGATGCCTAACCCATGTACTATGCCTCCAGCACTACCCAAGTGGCTTTAAGTTATACACATTCAGCTATTTGAAGCAAAAGGGCAAGAGAGCTAACTTCAGAAGAAAACTAGATTGGGGAAGGATATAAAAAGAGGAGACTGATGAAATCACTTGATCACTTGATCACTTGATATCCCCTTATTCATCAATTTGCTCAAGTGGGCACCAGTAAGGTTTCTATTTGTTTCTGTCACATGCCAGTGTAGCCCAATGGCATCTGCTTACTTCAGGAATACGAAGATCCTCAAAGCGTTCGTTCAGGGTATTGACGATGAAGTCTGACCATCTAGTAGGTGGGTGGCCATGTGATCTTTTGACGACCCATGGGATCCAGTAGGTAACAGCTCTAGTCCAGCAGTTGTCTCCAAGTCGCATTACATGTCCAGACCATCTGATTTTCGACGCCTTGGCAAACAAGACGGCGTCCCTGACTCTCGATCTTTGATGGAGGTCAAAACTCTGGATTCCTTCTCTCACTTGAGTGAAGCGTGATATTCCAAGCATAGCTCTTTTGATTCCTCTTTGGGAGACCCAAATAGCATTCTCATCCTGCTTTAGTAGGGCCCAGTCCTCTGAGGCATATGTTAATGCAGGGAGAATGGTGGAGTCAAAGAGACGTGCCCAGAGCTAGAGGTTCTTTGCCCTTTTTAGCTAGTTCTTCAACGCTCTTGAAGGCATTCCACGCCACTCTCTTCCTCTTGCACAGCTCAGGTGTTAGGTCGTTTGTCATGTTGAGTTCTCCACCTAGGTACACATAACTGCTGCATTCAGAAATGTTTGTTCCATTGAGGGTGAATGGAGCATCTGGAACTAGTTTGTTTTTCATGAACATTGTTTTGTTGAGATTCAGCTGTAGACCTATCTTTCCATATTCATGGTTGAAGTCAGCCAGCATTTGTGCCCCTTGGCTATGTTTGGTGTTATTAGAACAATGTTATCAGCGAAGAGGGGGGGTGGTGTAGTTGCTAACCATCTATTTTCACTCCCATTCCTTCCCATTCTAATTGTCTCATGACGTTCTCGAGGGTGGCATTGAAGAGTTTCAATGAAATGGTATCACCCTGCCAAACCCCTCTTTTCACATCAATGCTTCCTTGTAGAATGGTGAGATCCTGGTGGTGAATCCATAATACAGCTCATGAAGGATCTTGATGTAATGAGTTTGAATGCCCTGTTTGGCTAGGGCTTCGATGACCACTTCAGTCTCAAAAAGAATCAAAGGCTTTCTTAAATCAATGGACATTAGACAGAGCAGCATCTTGAACTCCCTACAAACCTCAATGAGCTTGGTTACCGTGTGAAAATGGTCAATTGTGCTGAATCCTTTTCAGAACCCAGCTTGCTGGTATGGTTGTCCTTCATCTAACGTTCTGCCAATCCTGTTCAGGATGACTGGAGTGAACAGCTTGTAGATAATGGCCAACAGGCAGATTGGGCGATAGTTGCCAATGTCATGGATGTCTCCTTCTTGAACAGTATAATCGTCCTGCTGGTTTTCCATTGGGAGGACACCTTGCATTCAGATAAGTAGAGTGTGAAGAGCCGAGCCAGTGTATTGATGAGTACTGATGGCAGATTCTTCAGGTGTCCGGATCTGACTTTGTCTGGGCCGGGTGCTGTTCACTTTTTTTTTTTTTTTTTTTTTTTTTTGCTTTTTTGGGTCACACCCGGCAATGCTCAGGGGTTACTCCCTGGCTCTGCACTCAGGAATTACTCCTGGCGGTGCTCGGGGACCATATGGGACGCCAGGGATCGAACCCGGGCCGGCACAGGCTGGCCGTGGTGCAAGGCAAATGCCCTACCCGCTGGGCTATCGCTCTGGCCCCGATGTTCACTTCTTTACCAATGAAATGGCATGCCGGATTTCAGAAGGGAAAATGTTGGGAATGATATATCCATTCTGTGGAATTTGGTATGTGGGCAGGTGGACATGGCTATCAAAGATATCCGAGTAGAAGTCATGTATAATCTCCTCAATTGCCTTTCTGAAAGATGTGATAGACCCATCAGGACGTCGGCGGGAAGTCATCTTGGTCTTATAGTTGGCAAAGGACAGGCGGGCGTTGCGAATGCTTTTCCAGGCTTCTGCTACATCGGCCTATATTGCTTTTCTTCTCTCTTTGAGGAAGAGCAGTTTCTATCTTCATTGTTTATGCACCAACAGCCACATAGAAGGAAGAAGAAATTGAGAAATTCTACATGGAACTGGAGGAGTTCTATGAAGAAGACCACACCTTCTACAAGATCATAGACGGTGATTTTAATGCCAAGATAGGACTGAGAAGATCGGCTGAAGAACTCCACATCAGGACCCATGGCCTAGAATGGAACGAACAGGGTGAGAGACTATCTGAGTTCCTCATGTTGACCAAGACATGAGTAACTCACAGTTACCCATGGTAACTCACAGTTTCAGAAGGCTGAATCTAAATGTTGGACATGGGAGTCTCCTGGTGGACAGTTCCACAAATGAAATTGACCACATCATTTTTTTTTTTTGCTTTTTTGGGTCACACCCTGCGATGTTCAGGGGTTTCTCCTGGGTCTGCACTCAGGAATTACTCCTGGCAGTGCTCGGGGGACCATATGGGATGCCGGGGATTGAACCTGAGCTGGCACGGACCAGCTGCATGCAAGGCAAACGCCCTACCTGCTGGGCTATCGCTCCGGCCCAACCACATCATTTTCAATCGATGGTTTTGACTGACCAATGTTGCTGTCGTCCCAAAATTCCAAATAGGATCGGACCACCATCTCCTTCATGCAATATTCTACTTTACGGAACAAGGAGAAAGGGCTGCAAAGTTTAAAAAGAGAACTCCCAGGGGCCGGAGCGATAGCCCAGCGGGTAGGGCGTTTGCCTTTGCACACAGCCGGCCTGTGCCGGCCCGGGTTCGATCCCTGGCATCCCATATGGTCCCCCGAGCACCGCCAGGAGTAATTCCTGAGTGCAGAGCCAGGAGTAACCCCTAAGCATTGCCGGGTATGACCCAAAAAAGAAAAAAAAAAAGAGAACTCCCAGAATGAACACCAAATGGGAGCTCTTTGGCACCATTACAGCAACATGGGAAGATGCCATCATCGACGATATTGACAAAGAATACAACTGGTTCAGCACCTCCATGATTGTGTGAGGAATGCCAAGAGAGAGAAAGCCACAAAAGGACGTCTGTCTTCAAAAACTCACCAACATGGCAAGGCACGAGCCTCAGGCGACCATAAGCTAATGTCCAAGCTCGCAAAGCAGTGCAGAGACGCAATAAAGAAAGATTGATGAAATACATGTGAAAAAAAGATTAATATTTGGGTAACCTGGGTAAACAATATAATTATTTGTAGCAATTTCAGCGTGTTTCTCTAAATTTGAAATGATGGCAAATTGTAATTTTAAAAGGAAAAATATAAAGAACAAGGCAGGATTTGCCAAGCAGAAAATGTGGAGATGTCTTCTGGCAAAGGAACGAGAGAGACAAAGGAGAATGTCAGGAGCTAGAGTTTCTGCACTGAGAAATAGCCAGTGGACACACGTGTTGAGAACAAAACACGGTGTGCAGATTGGTGTGAGCAGGGTGGATAGGAAGAAGGAGCAACACGGCAACAAATGGGTGCCTTCCCTGCGATCTAATAGTGGAATGAAGGTTTGAAGCTTGCTTTATATCCAGCTTTAATCCCCACAAAATGTAACTTCAGTTCTTAGGACAGGCTGTACAGTTATTTTGTTGACAACAGCCAAATCAAAAGATATCTTCACATAGTGGCTGCATGTGCCATCCGGGCGAGCTCCCTCAGTTTGCAGAAGGGAACACGAGCACTCAAAATGGAGAAAGGACCTGCCAGTTCCCAGCAAAAGTACGTCTCAAGACTGGCCTCCAGTTCCAAATCCTGCATTCTAGGGCACCAAAGTCTCAAAGAGCAAGGCAGAAAAGAAGGCCAGCAAGTGAAATGACTGCATGGCCCTTTCAAGTTCGGGTGTTTTTCATTTGCCACAAATAAGGGCTTAATGTCTGGGCAATTTAAAAATGTGATTACAGAAACTGTTGTCACTTGGAGCACACACATTGCCATTGGTAAAAGCTATTCAATTCAGCTCCTAGTCTGAAGCAGCAATCAAGGTGATTCTCAGAAATTCTCAATGACATTGGTACCCATCTGGATTTGTTGAAAAGTTTAACATCCTTTTTTATTATTCATGATTTTGCAGTTCTTCAAATTGCAAGGTGATGGAGAGAGACACGCAATTTTCATCCAGGCTATGAAATCATTCTTGGAAATTTGGACATTCATATAGATGGCTTTTAATTTTTCTTCAAGGCTGCTTTTCCTTATGAAATCATAAAATTAAAAAATACACACTATAAATTAAACTATATAAATGATAATATTCTCATTATAATAAAATCTTAGGGATAGGGAGCTAGTACTCAAGGATTCTATTCTCATTTGTTGTTAGTCTTCATTGGAATTGTATTCCTCAAGCCTTAGATCTAAGTGACTATATAATGAATACTGACTAGCAAAACTGTTGATATTCTGATTTTCTTTTTTTTTTAAATATTTTATTACACCGCCATGTGATATACAGTTACAAAGATGTTCATGTTTGGGTTTCCGCCATACAGTGTTCCAGCACCCATCCCTCCACCAGTGCCCATTTCCCAAAACCAATGTCCCCACTTCCCTCCCCTCCCCTAGCCTGCCTCTATGGCAAGTTCTTTATCTCTTCTCTCTCTCTCTTTCTCTCTTCTCTTACACATTGTGGATTGCAATACATACATTTAGAGATCATCATGTATATCTTTTTTCCTATATTCAATGCTCAGTTCTAGGCTGGTATTATCACTTTTGACAAATATTAGCACACTGTTCCCTTCTCTGTCTTACCTAACCACTAATTCCCACATGTTTGTGGAAGATTCCACCCTTTTTTTTTAATTGAAAGATGCTCATGTAGAGTTTTGGTTCTACAGTGTTCCAACACGCACCCTCCGCCCAAACCCATCTCCCATCACCAATGTCCCAACCTCCCCTCCCCCTCCCGCACCTCAACCACTTGGCGGGTTCTGATGTCATTTCTTTCCTCTTTATATCTCCCTCCCAACAAACTTTTCCTGCTCTTCGTGGAATGCAGTGCATTAAAAAGACATTACTGTTTCACTATTTTAGTGAAAGAGGCGACGGGCCCACTCCCAAAACCCATCTGCCCTCCTCGGGGTTCCATGGTCAGCTAGGCCGCGGCGCGAGCCGGCGCCAGCCTCCCCAGCCGTCCGTGAGGCCCTGTGCTGGCCCGTGGGCAGCTCCCGGCAGGGCCACCAGGCTCGATAAGATGGAGGGGGAAGGGACGACCACGCCTCCATCTGACGACTTCCCAGTGATTCCCGCCTCTTGGAGCCGCCTACCTGGGCTCGAACTGGCTTTGCTCTGTTGATCTGGTCGCGAGGCAGTTTTGCAGCGTCCGACAGCACAAATGGTGGCTAGTGTGATGGGCGAGTCTCATCCGGCTGCTTCCGGGACCCCCAGAGGCGACGGGCCACTCCCAAAACCCATCTGCCCTCCTCGGGGTTCCATGGTCAGCTAGGCCCGCGCGAGCCGAGCGCCAGCCTCCCCAGCCGTCCGTGAGGCCCTCCTGATTTTCTTAAGAAGCATCCAATTCCACACAAGAAATCTCAAAGCATGCTGTTAATCACATATTGAAAAGCTGCATACTCCAAAAGTCTTTCCTTAATTTTCAACTTGGATTTCAGGGCCACATGCAGAGTGATCAGGGCTTACTCCTGGCTCTGTGCTCAGGGCTTACTCCTGACTCTGAGCTCAGGGATCACTCCTGACTGCTCAGGGATCACTCCTGTTGATGCTCATGGTATTGAACATGCAGTTCCAGGAATTGACCCTGGATTGCTGCATGCAAACACCTTACAGCTGTACTATATTTTTGACTTTTTTTCTTTATTTTTAGAAGCCCAGGACCCCCACATCCAAAGGCTCCGGTGATGAAGGCACACATCTGCTCAGAGAGGAACAGTCTTTATTCAGGTCCCATTCTGTGGGGGCAGGTACCTTCTTCACCTGCCCATTCTGAACTCTGGAATCACACCTGCATTTTCAGTTCAGAGGCTTCTTTCCCAGACATTAGCACAAATTCTTAAGAGCTGGTAACTGAAATCAATTGACATTAGATTAATAATGGAAAAAAGATAACATTATTGGAGCATGTAAGGCATTTACTTTGCATGCAGCAACCCAAGTTCAGTATCCCATATGGTCACTACCCCCACCCCAGCCACACACTGCTCTGATGCCTGAGCACAGACCCAGGAGTAAGCCCTGAGCCCGGCCAGGCATGGCCCCCAAACAAAACAAAACAAGAATCACATTTTCAAAACTCCATATACATTACAAATTTTATGCTTTGTGTTTCAACCCCACTCCATTAGGGTCTCCATTTTCCACATCTGGACTTACCTCTCGTCAGAACACCACCCAGCAGACCAGCCTATCACAGCCAGGCTCATAGAGATCCACCCTGCAGCAGTCTTTTTTTAAATCCAGCTCAGGTATGCTGATCCAGAGACTCACAGACATGGGGCAGAGCTACTACTTGCTCTCCCTGTGCCCAGCCGCTCACGAGGCACCGAGGAGGGATGGCGGGTTCTAGCCCTGGCCTGCCACCCCAGCAAAGCCTTGCAACAAGCCAGACGACCCCCCACTCCATGAGGGCCTCCATTTTCCACATCCGGACTTCCCTCTTGTCAGAACTCCACCCAGCAGACCAGCCTATCACAGACCAGCTCACGAGGCTGCAAGCGGCAGTGCGGTTTATCAATAAATGCTGGACTTAGAAATGACTATAAGAGTATGCTACCTGCACGGCAGAACCTGGCAAGCTATCCGTGTTGTATTTGATATGCCAAATCCCTGTATCACTGTATCACTGTCTTCCCATTCATCATCGATTTGCTCGAGCGGGCACCAGTAACATCTCCATATGACCTGTCTCATGCAAGTAGAGCCCAAGGGCACCTGCTTGCTCCAGGTACATAAAGAGCCTCAAACCATTCCATCAGGTCATGAAACAATTATAGACCCTCATTCTGGAATGGACTGAGGCTCTTTATGTTCCTGGAGCAAGCAGATGCCCTTGGGCTCTACTAGCATGAGACAGGACATATGGAGATGTTACTGGGGCCCGCCTCGAGCAAATCGATGATGAACGGGAAGACAGTGATACAGTGATACAGTGATACCAGTTCCAACCATTAATTTCCCCTTTTTTTGATGATTGGGGCAGGTCATGCCTAGTGGTTGCTCAGGGGCCACTCTTGAAAATGCTCAGGGATCCTTTCAATGCTGAGAACTGAACTTGGGGCTCCCACTCCAGCCCTCTGAGCCATCTCTCTAGCCAATGTTTATTATTTCTTGGCAAACTTAAGAAACCCTTAGCAAGCAAGGGGGCTTATGAAATGCTTTGTGTTTTAACCCCACTCCATTAGGGCCTCCATTGCCTCCCTCTGGGGCAATGGAGTGAGAGTAGAGTGGGTATGGTACTTGCCTTGGATAAGAGTAAGCCTTGAGTAAGTGTGGTTCCCCCTTTAGCCCCACGTGCCAAGAAAATAAAAGTTCTGCCTCTCTTCTGTTGGAGCCCATGTCTCACTTCACAGTGGGTTTGATTGTCTTCTCTGGCTAATCCCATTTGCATGTGTGCTCTTCTTGTTTCAGTACCTCCCCATCTAGTTTCTGTCATGGGGCATCAGAGGCTGTGATGCCTCTGATGTCCCATGAGTACACTGTAGATAAATGGATTAACATCTGGATGGGACTATTCTTTGGTGTACATAGGCTCCCTCTCTTGCCTCAGTTGCTCCATATCAAGAAAATTGCTTTAACATCCTGTTACAGTTTGCTGATATGGATACAACTGACCATCCTGTTCACAAGAAGTAGTGTGAACTTCAGTTCTCAGCATAACCGTAAAGGGAATGAAAGAAAAGAGAGTATAATATAATTGCAGTAGTAATATAAACTTTTGCCCCTCGAATGTGTTGCAGGTGTGGTTGCAGTGCCCAGCTACATCGGCAGGTGGCAGATAGGAGACAGGCTTGTCTACTCCCCAGGGCTCTGCCCCATGGGCCCTGGATGGTTGATAGTCTGACATAGAAAAAGAAGGTGCCCTCTGGGATGAAGCCAGAGCCACGGCAGAGCCTGGCAAGCTACCATGGTGTATTTGATATGCCAAAAACAGTAACAATATGGGGCTGGAGCAATAGCCCAGAGGGCAGGGCATTTGCCTTGCATGCAGCAGGCCTGTGCCGGCCTGGGTTCGATCCCCGGCATCCCATATGGTCCCCCGAGCACCGCCAGGAGTGATTCCTGAGTGCAGAGCCAGGAGAAACCCCTGAGCATTGCTGGGTGTGACCCAAAAACAAAAAAACAAAACAAACAAAAACAGTAACAATAATGGTCCTTGGGGCCGGAGCGATAGTCCAGCGGGTAGGGTGTTTGCCTTGCACTCGGCCGGCCCATGCCGGCCTGGGTTCGATTCCCGGCATCCCATATGGTCCCCCCCGAGCACCGCCAGGAGTAATTCCTGAGTGCAGAGCCAGGAGTAATCCCTGAGCATTGCCGCTAGGTGTGACCCAAAAAGCAAAAAAAAAAAAAAATGGTCCTCATTCACAACGAATGGAGATGTTACTGGTGCCTGCTCCAGCAAATCAATGAACAATGGGAAGACAAGTGACAAGTGACAGGTGATGTGTGCTCTACTCATTGTATGATCCCACCTTCAAAGACAAAATGTCAAATGTTTGGAACCCCACCACAGCACTTGCAGGCAGGTCTCCATCCTGGAAATGAGAAACCATGTAGCTAACTGTAGTGAGAAAAAAATTGGTTTGCACCCATTTCTTCAGGTTACCTCCAATATGTTTTCTCTTTGAAAATTTTTCCCCAGGATACAGTGAATGTCACATAGACAAGTGGAAACTCGGAAAAAAATAAACTTGCAAACCTAAGAGTAATGATTATCAAGCAAAAGGAAAAGGCATGCCTAGTGTATTTCTTTTTATCAGATCTATTCATGCAAAAGATTCCTTTGGCCTATCAGACTTCAAACTTCACACTTTCTGTATGGTCCTCAGCCACTTTACTTGCATGGCCCCAGCGATCCTTGGTTTTGTTTTGCTATGGACAGATCTAGTAAAGTCATAGAACTACTGCATATTTTCTTCAGAATGTTCAACCAACTCCTTCTTCACTTCCCGCCCCACTTTCTCTGTGTCTCCTTCCTCCTGCCCTGGGTGAGAGGCTTTTATCCTCTATCTTGATTTCTCAGTACAGAAAGGGAGTCTATCTGGATAAGCACGCTCATAGAACAGCTCCAATTTCTGCTGCTGCTAGGACAGTTTTAGCTCTCATTGCATTCAGGTAGCACTAGCAAAGCCTCCAAATTTCTATTCTTAACATTTCCTGAGCAAATTTTGACACATTAGATCTGGATGGAAATAGTAAAAATAAAAATGAAGGGGGTCAAAATAAGAACAGGAACTGCTCAGTGCCATGCCTGGTGGCTCGTGGTAATGGCACACAGCTGTACAGGGCGTGTACAAAAAAAAAGTGTTCACAAGCAGGAGTCCTGTGGTTAGGTGAGGGCAGTACTATACTCGCAGACTGTCCAAGCTAAAAGGATCTCAGATGGCTCTGGAGCAGAATAACAACAGAAAAAGTAGGGACAGAGAGATAGTACAGTGGGTAAGACACTTGTCTTACATAAGGCTGCCCTGGGTTTGATCCCCAGCATCCCATATGATTCCCTGAGGCACCACCAGGAGTGATTCCTGAGTGCAGAATCAGGAGTAATTCCTGAGCAATGCTGAGGGTTTGAGGCCAGGTGTGGGCTCAAAGCCAAAAAGAAACAAAACAAGACAAAAAATGACCATCAGAAAGACTCAGAAATAACAGGCTGAAGTATTAAATGTGTATATATACATTTAATATATATTTATATACACTTAATATATATTTATATATCTAAATTATATATAATATATTTATATATTATATATTTGTATATATAATGTCACTTCACTTGATCACTTGAATCCCGTTATTCATCTATTTGCTTGAGTGGGCACCAGTAACATTTCCATTGGACCCTATCACGTGCCAATGTAGCCCAATGGCATCTGGTTGATTCAGGAATATGAAGAACCTCAAACCATTCCTTCAGGGTCTTCACCACCCACACTCCGCAGCTCGTAAGATCTCCGCCCAAGAGATTAAGCCAGTCCCAGCCCGGCTTATCAGAAAGTGAGCCTACAAGGACCCACCCTTCAGAGACCCGCCCTTCAGAGGAGAGTATTTCAAGCCCAGGGAATGCTTGAGCCACAGACACAGATACACCCGGCAGAGCAGAAACCAGCTTTCCTGTTATAAAGGGCGGCCAGCGGCAGCGCGATTTACCTCAAATTACCATGAATATTCTACCCACCCCTCTGAGAGAGCCCCACAAGGTAATGAGAGTATAGCACCCAGACGGCAGAGCCTGGCAAGCTGTTCGATATGCCAAAACCAGTAACAAAAATATATAATGTATATATAATTTATAATATATACATAATGTATATATTTAATGGGGAGTAACAGTACAGTATTTAATGGAGTGACAGTACAGCAGGTAGGGAACTTGCTTTTGCACATGGCTCACCTGGGTATGATCCCCAGCACTGCATATGTTCCCTAAAACCCTGCTAGTAGTGACCTGAGTGAAGAAAGCACTGATCTCTCCTGAGCTTGGCCCAAAACAAAAATAAATAAAAGTAAAAGAGAGCAAGAGCATTTCAAATCCATGGAGAAAGAGGAACTGTTCAGTAAGTCGTGCTGAAACAAGTGCAAACAGGAAGCTAGAACCACCTCAGACCATTCCAAAAAATAAATGACATAATCTAAACTGTTAATTATAAGAAAAATTGTTTTCCCCAGTGCCATGGACCGAATCCAGAAACTTGCTCAAGGTGCATTTTCTCCCCAACTAGCCACCAGCCAGCCTCATCCCCAGCCCTTAGAAAATCAGTCTTAAGAGAGGCTTTATCTCTGCTTTATCTTCACCCCTTTCCCTCCTCTGACTCAGATCTAAGAAACTGACACATGCATTTGAAATACACATAACATTAAAAAGGATTATTTTAACCTTTTTGTTCTTATTCTAGAACCCCCACTAGCTCTCAGGCCTCGCTAAAGCCATGCTCTGTAGAGTTGGGGAGGAGGGTCCCAGGAGTCAAGCCCAGACCTTTGTTCTGGCATGTGCTGCATCACTTGAATGCTATCTGAGAACTTTAGCTGTTTGGGGTACACAGTTCAGTGGCGTTAGAGTCTTTACTTCATGTTAGACCTTTAGCTGTTTTGGGGTATACAGTTCAGTGGCATTAGAGCCTTCACTTACGTTGCCGTGTGTTATCTCCACCATCCGTGTCAGAACATTTCCTTCTCATCTTCTTCTTTTTTTTTTTTTTTTTTTTGCTTTTTGGGTCACACCTGGCAATGCTCAGGGGTTACTCCTGGCTCTGCACTCAGGAATTACTCCTGGAGTCGGGGACCATATGGGATGTCAGGAATTGAGCCAGGGTCAACTGTGTGCAAGGCAAATGCCCTACCCACTGTGCACTCAGTCTCCCTATGTAGGAATCTGACTAAGTTCCACAAAGAAGTGAAAGTCTTCTCTGCAGTCAGTGAAATTTTCACCATGCCACTGCAGCATGGTCAGAATCAGGAACTGCAGAACCTTTACATTCCCATCCATTTCTGAGATCCTCCAAACCAATGGTCATCCATTGCAAATGGCAAGACCCACACAGCCTCTCCTCTGCCTTAACTGTCCTTGTGAGACCCAGCCTTGGTAGGCTCTAGCTTTAAGCTTCAGTGATGCTCATTCATTGATTGAGCTTAGATTTTTTTTTTTTTTTGCTTTTGGGTCACACCCGCAATGCTCAGGGTTTCTCCTGGCTCTGCACTCAGGAATTACTTCTGGCGCTTGGGGGATCAGATGGGATGCTGGGGATCGAACCCAGGCCGGCATGGGCTGGCTGCGTGCAAGGCAAATGCCCTACCCGCTGGGCTATCCTCTGGCCCCTGCTTGAGCAGATTTATTAGCAGATTCATTTAACAGATTTCCACGTCTTGGGCTCCTGCTCCACCCCAAATTTGTGCTGGGTGTTTATAATCTAGAGGAAATAGATATGTAAATAAACATCAGATAAGATGCTCCCAGCTCCTAAGAGAGACACAGCAGGGAGTTTCTGGAATCCTTGACATCTCTAACTCAGAGAAGAAGAGTATCTAAGATAAGGGGCTTCTTGTCCTCAAAAGGGAGCCAGGGCTGCCTGGGGTGAAGGTGGGATGGGCGGACCCTGCTGGGGCCCGAGGCTCTGCCTGCACTGAGACCTAGATACCTGCTCTCCTGCCTCCTCTCCTTTCCCCTCCCCTCATCCCCTTTCCTTTCTTTTCCTCTCTTATTTTTTATTCTTGGGTCATACCTGGTGATGCTCAGGAGTTACTCCTGGTTCCACACTCAGGAATTACTCCTGGCGGTGCTCAGGGCACCTTATGGAATGCTGGGGATAGAACCCGGCAAGGCAAATGCTCTACCCACTATACTGTCACTTGGCCCCTCCTTCTCTCTCT